>JAODAL010016716.1:0-79834 GCA_025379985.1 Phyllomedusa bahiana | reverse complement strand
CAAAAAACCCCATTCATACTCGCACACACATCCACCCTGCTCTATTCTGTAAGCTGATTGGCTGGCCGCCAAAATATCAGGAAGCGCCGAAAATGGCGCGATATTAATAGATTATGCTCAGATTTTTAACAAAATTATCGCGTGATCGAAAAAATCCGATTACCATAAAAACCGTGCCGATTTCAACTTTGTCGATAAAAATCGCTCAACACTACTGAGCATGAATCTCTCATGTTTATCTGTCTGCAAAACAGGATATCCATCATGTAGGGTAAAGCTCTCAAGTACAGGATGCAGCTGACTCTGTTTTGTGAGATAACTCTTCTTCCTTTCAATATGTTGGAATCCTGCCATGGAGCAGCCATCACGTTACACAGCAGGGCTTATTATCACAATGAGTTATGTTATTAGTTATAGGATAATAAAAGCCATCTCTAATGCAAAATGTTGCACTTAAGTCAAACTGAATAGTAGCAGGTGGCTCAACAACAAGTAGCTTTCTGATCTAGTCGAGATTTTATGCAACCCTGACAAATGAACGCATATGTTCCTATTGTTCAGTGCTCAGTGATTGGTAAGACTTGAAGAGCATCATCTAAGTGGTTTGCACATTTCTATGTTCTTTAAGGTGTGTTAAAGAGAAAAAGATGCAAATGCAAAGTTTTCATTACCAACTAAAGAACTGCAGACACCAGTTCGCTGTAAAGAATAATTTCCAAGCATTTCAAAGCCTTAAATTGAATTTCTAGAACAGTAAATTTTTATCTCCTGAGGCTCCAACCGCAAAAATTATAGAATCATCCCACTTAAAGGATGGTGACCAAGCTTATTAACTTCATAGGTATGACACAAAACATTGTTTGTTTAACTCCTTAACCCCTTCTCGACATTGGACGTACTGGTTGCTTTCCCGCAAATGGACATTCTGGTACGTCCTGGGCATCATACAGGCTTTCAAGCAGGGCCCGCATGACCGCAACATGGGACCAGTTGTTTATTACTGCTGGCCTCATGTCGCATCACCCACAGCCGGAGTGCTTAACCCCTTAGCTGCCGCAAAGTATTATGATCGCCGCAGCTAAAGCTAAGACAGAAGGAGGGATCTCTTTTTATCTATTCTCGGTGCTGTTGCTGTCTCCTCATCTGACAGCCCAGGAGTGTAAGAAACACTTCCGGGCTATGAGTCGCTATTGAGTTTAATTTACCGTGTTCCAGTGAATAATGGATAAAAATTTAAACTCTGTACTTTGCTTTAATTTCTGTTAAATACCTATTTATTTTATTTAACCAAAACAATAAAAAAAAGTTATGGCTGTCAGAATATGAGGACTTAAACCCAGTTCTTTATAAATGCATTTCTATTGTTTAAAAGCAGTAAAATATAAAATACTATATAAAAGTTATTTTGTTGTAATTTTACCGACCGGCATAGTAAAGTAATTCATTTTTATCGCACAGCAAGTGCTGTAGGAATGGAGCCCGAAAAACAATGGTGGTACTACGATTTTTTTCCATTAATTTTCCAAACTGTGGAACACCTGTCAGCCTAAAATGCACAATACACCCCAAGGTGAGTTTCCTGAGGGGTGTTGATTCCAAAAACGTGTTACCCGCTCTGGTACTTTAATGGCTTTTCATTTTCATAGCCTTATACTAAAATAATCTGTTAAACACCTGTACTCCTGCATATGTTTCTTAAATGAGGTATTTATTAAGTTTTAACACCTTGGAGTGCCCCGCAAATGTACAATGAGGTATTTATTAAACAAACACAAAAATTTATTACTAACTTAAAGCATGATGAGTCACAAGAAAAAAAATCTCTGAATCACATGGATAGGTTAAATTATTAAAAAGTTATTTCCAAATAAAGTGACACGTCAGAAAATGTGGCTCTGTCATAGAGCTCGAAATTAGCTGCAGCGGTGAGGGGTTAATATTTGTGACAGAATTGTAAGAAATCTACTGAATGAAATAGCATTGACTGTGGCAAGAAGTGAACCCTACAGGGGAGCACACTAGACCCAGACCACAGCGGATTTGTTTACCGTGCCAGAAGAACACTGGGACTCTACAGTACATTTGAGGACATACATAATAAAATAAATGGGCTCTAACTTGTAGTTGCCGCCATTTAGGAAAGGGGTTAATTACATTCTGTACATGAGATACTTTGCAGCCCTCACAATCATATAGCTGTCCTAAATATTAGTAGATTATCATGAATTTTGACATTAACACTTGACTCCCTACACCCTTAGGTATGCAGCATTAACTCTTCCATTACTCACCCTCAAGTATCCTTACATTAACCCCCTCATTGCCATTGACCACTAAGGATGCTAGTTATGGTGCATATTATAGTTAATTTCAGGAAGTACAGTGTAATTTATCATTTATTTTGCAGGGATATAGTGTGTAATATAATTCATTTCAAGGGGTCCAGTGTGATATCATTTCTGGGAATTCAGCATAAAATATAATTAATTTCAGGGGGTTCATTATAAAATATATTTAAAGGGAATCTGTCATCAATTTTATTTTTTTATTGATGAAATATTGTGTGTTCATTTTTGTCTAAATTTTTAGTATATTTTTTATTTCTTTCAATTTGTGGTAAATATAAAAAAAAATGCATAATAATTTTCAATATTTCCCAATCTTAGCCACCAGAGGGAGCATATCCAAGAAAAAAAGTGTTTGTCCTTGTAAAAAGAGCATGGAATACAGCATTGCGTAAAGGGGGCTAGACTGGTGTTGACCCACTGCCTCCACCTCCCCTGTTCATAAGGGGGGGAGGGGATTGTAAACTCTGACTGGGACACCATACAGAGCGGTGTATCCATCAAAAAGGAAAAAACAAGTAAATTGATTACTTTGGGGCTGTTCACAGGCCTTTGACTCCGTTTTTACATACGCTTTTGGTATTTTCTTCAGCCCCCAAAAGGGACCCAACATTTTAGCAAAAAAACGCAGTGTATTAACATTGCGTTTATTAGAAACACGCTGGGCGTTCAGACGATGACTTATTTTGTCTCACTGTGTCTTTTCGGACCGCTCCTTGAAGTGACATATAAATTCTTGGTCCAAAAGACCGCGGGAGCCCTGAGCGAAACGAGGTCGGCCCCAAAATCCGCACGAAATGGGGGTCGGCCAAAATCGCAGCGGAAGGGAGTTCGGCCCAAAACCCCGCAGCGGAACGGAGTTCAGAAACGGAGTTCTTTATGCATCTATCATACATAAAAAACTTTGAGACCTCGTTCACATATTTTAAACCGACTTTCAAACGGACCCAAAAATGGGGAATCCTATAAAAATTTTTACCCTCAACGGCCAATCAGGCCTCTCGCTGGGTCAACCCCACCCCCATTATTCAAGAGAAAAAATAAAAAAAAAACCCAACCTGCAAGCTGCCCTTCTTATGACAGCCTGTGAAGTGGGCGGGGCAAAACCCAAAAGGAAGCACCCCTTCCTTTCCCATATAGGTTAAAACAAGTACACCAATAAAAAGTTGTTTCCGCACACAAAAACATTTCTGAAAAAACTATGCAAAACCCGGGGGCCACTGACCGATTTTAGAGGGAAAGATAGGATGGGCTCCCTTTTTGAATCCACTTTTAAAGTCGTGGGCACTTAAACATCTTTTGATCAAAAAATGTGAACCCCCAGATCTCAAAGTTTTTTTCATGTAGATAGATACAAAATGCTTCTTTAGGGATTTCACTTTTGTATTGCCCTTTTGCATAATGTGCCGCTGGGGGCGGTCTGGTGTGTACATGTATAATTACATGGTGCCGCAGCCCTGCCGTGGCACCCCGGTTTCATAAGTTTTTTCAGAAAAGTTTTTGTTCAGAAAAATACTTTTACTTGGGTACATTGATTTTTTAAACCCAAATGGGAAGGGAAAGGGGGCTTCCATTTTGGGTTTCTGTCCCCCCCACTCCACAGGCGTCAAAAAAGGGCAGCTTGCAGTTGGGTGTTTTTTATTTTTTTCCTCTGAATAATGGAGGTCGGGGTTTACCCACGAGAGGCCTATTTGGCCTTAAGGGGTGGAAGGCCCCATTTTAATCACAAAATCTGGGGATTAAACTCTTTTAGTCAAAATATGTGAACCCAGAGTCTCAAATTTTTTCATGATATAAAACGGAGTTGGGGGCCAAAAACTGCAGCGGAAAAGGGAATTTGAAACGGATTTCGGCGGGAAAATCCCCCCCGCGAACGGGTTCACGGCAAAATCCGCAGCGGAACGGAGTTTGGCGCCAAAATCCGCACGGAACGGAGTTAGAAACGGGGTTTTAGCGCCAAAATCCGCAGCGGGGAACAAATTTAGAAAAGGGGGTCGGCGCAAAAACCGCAGCGAAAAGGGGTCGGCCCAAAACCCCCCGAAACGGAAGCGGCGCCAAAAATTCCCCGGCGAAACCCGGATTTTTAAAAACGGATTTACGGGAAAATCCACACGGGAAAGGGGTTTTAGAAAAGGGGTTCGGCGCCAAAATTCGCACGAACGGAGTTCGGGGACCAAAACCGCAGCGGGAAAGGGGTTTTTGCCCAAAATCCCACGAACGGGGTTCAGAAAGAATTAGGCGCCAAAAACTGCAGCGGAAAGGGAAATTTTAAAAAGGGGTTCGGCGCCAAAGCCGCAGAGGGAAAGAAAATTTAGAAACAAGTTCGGCTCAAAAAAACCCCACGGAACGGGGTTCGGCGTCAAATCCAACAAAACGGAGTTCGGCGTCAGAATCCGCAGCGGGAAGGAGTTCGGGCCAAAATCCGCAGCGGAAAAGGAGTTCCGCCAAAATCCGCAGCGGAACGGATTCGGGAAACCCAAAAACGCCGGTGGATTTAAAACGGTTTAAAAACGCCAAAATCCGCGCGGGGAAAGGAAATTTGAAACGGAACGCCCCCGCGAACGGAGTTTTAAAAATTTCGCCAAAAACTCACGAACGGATTACCCCCAAAACCTAAAGAATCGAATTTTCAGCATCAAAGCAAAAACTTTTTTACACCAAAAACTAAAAGAAAAGGATTTTTTGCGCCAAAATCCATAAAAAAAAGAAATTTTTTTTCATCAAACGAGAGTATTTTTTTTTTGCAAAATCTGAAATAAAAAAAAAAGATTCTTCGGCAAAATCCGTTAAAAAAAAACCCCTTTTTAACGTCAAAGGGAGGACTAAAATTAGCAGAAAAATTTTAATGGCAAAAATCGTTACGACAAAAAACACAAACCCTTTATTAGGAACAGGGCACTCGGACACTTGTCTACTTTCTCTGGGAGCCTTTCTACAGACACGACTCCCCCTGGGGGTCCCAGCCATGGTTCCCCGCTCCCCGACAAAGGCACAGCTAGGGTCACAGCAGGAGGGGCTTTGAGGACCTATAAACTAATGAATGGGAATCATCTATGTTCCCTTACCTACAGTGTTTTCTTCATGGCAGCTTTCCCGAGTGTTGTGCAATTCACAAGGGAGAGGACTATCTCTGAGGGGACAGGGCCTTACACACAGGAATCCTATAACTCTCTTTACAAACACAACAAAATTATACCGACTAATAATAAAAGGGTTATATAAAACACACACATTACTGCAAAAAAAAAAAAAAAAATGTGCGACACAATGGGGCAGATTTATCAAAGCAGTTGCGCCAGAATTCGCTCCATTGCACCAGAAACCAGCTTTTTTACCACATTTACATGTGTTTTAGACAGTTTCAACGCTTTTCTGCGCCTTGCTGACAAAAGGGTATGGCCTCGCAAAAAAGCGGGTTTTCGCGGGGAAAAGGATTTGGCTTACCCCGGGGACTAAAAAATTTCCCAATTTTTCCCGTTTTTTGGTTTAAAGTAAAACAACTTAATTGTGGTACAGAGTTAACTAAAAGTTCTAACCTGACCAGATTTAACAAACTAAAAATGTGCCATTAAAAACTGTCTATCTAACTTTAAAAATGTCTAAAAGTAAGACTCTATTGATAAATCTGCCCCAATGCCTTTAAAGGGTTTTTCAAGTCAATTAAAACAAATTAAAAATGACTGCTGCCTCCTCAACTCTGGTTGGCGCAGGCTCTGCAAATGTCTCTCCCCGGTACTCTGTTTTTTGTGATAGCAGCAGCCAGCACATGAATAGGACAGCTGCTGACTTGCCTTACATCACCATGGGGAAAAATTATGTTAGGCAGGGGTACTTGGCCACTGCAGCCGATCAGCAGCTGTTGTGGTGATGTTCTGACTGCTAACCCCAGGAAGAAAACTGAAGTCTACAAACAGATGCCTCATAGCCAGTGCTGGAATATAGGTGGGGAGCAAGGTGAGTAGGAGGGTTTTTTTTTTTTTTGTTTTTGATCAGCAGAACCTATTTTTTTTAAATCAACTGGACAACCTCTTTCATTTCTTGGGCACAGTATCTAAAATAATTAATTTAAGGTGTAGAGTGTGTGATAGAATAAATTTCAACTGGTACAGTTTCTAATATTAATTTTTTTGGGGGTACAGAGTGTAATATATTTTGGGGATGCAGTGTAGAATATAATTCATTTCAAGTTGTACAGTGTATATTATAATTCATTTCAGGGATTCAGTATACAATACAATTAATTTCTGGAGTGCAGTGTGGAATATTATTTATTTCAGGTTATATAGCGCATATAATTAATTTCAGGGATTTAGTTTGCAATACAACTAGTTTCTGAGGTCTTGTATATAGCAAAACGTATTTTATGGGATACAAAGCATAACAAGTTATTTCAGGGGTTACACTATATAATGAAATTTATTTGGGGGTATGGTGTATGATATAAGTCATTTCAAGTGGTGCAGTACGATTAGGTGTTTTTCTGTTTCATTTCTCTTGTGTGGATTACATATTTAAGGGAGAGGTAATGGGGGACATTTGCTGTATTGTGCAACACTATTTTTATGTAATATGTGGCTGGTGATACGGTATGTGGGCTGGTTGGGTTTCAATGCCATTCTTGTTTAGTGTTTTTCTAAGAGTAGACACATAGGGCGACATGTATGATCTATGCACAAAAGCCAGTTCTAAATATACTTAAAGCAGTGTAGAATGTGCCTGAATTTATGAACCTGTTCTACTGCAGGTCATAGATTTAACGCTTTCTAGTTCCACTACGACAACTCAGGCTCAGGTAAACCACATTTAACTTGGTCTCGCTGCTCCGGCAGTAATGCGCCTAGTTTTGTTGTCCTCCAGTCATAAATGTGTAGAATCATACGGTTGGGGTGCGACACATCTCCAGAACGCCTCCACATCTTAGGCATATTACAAAATGCCACGGGCACCACAAAATGCACCTAATTTTGGAGTGTGCCTGATTATAAATCTAATGAACACAGTTGCAACAGTTTTTGGGCTTAAAAGACACCAGAATACTGGCGCAGTCCTATACATACATGTCACCCATAAAAAAGTAGCTTTCAGTTTGCAGAGCATTGTTTAGTTCCTTTGCTGTTGCTCTTGGTTTTTTACCTGCCTAGGACTATCTGTTGTACTTCTGAAGTGATCCTAACAGGATGCCAACCCCTAGTAGAAACAGTAGTGAATTTTCTCTAATTAGTAGACAATTTGTAGCTTGATACATATCAAGGTCTTTTACTCTTTAACGAATGTTTATAGTCAGTGGGCGGTGCGTGTCTTCTTTCTGCAGTGATGTCTAGAGACGTTGCTGCAGAAAATGAAGTTTTGCAGCTCCCAGCGCTGCAGCTATGCTAGGAACAGAGCTGTACTTAACAGCTCTGCTCCTAGTGAAGTCTCTGTGAGTGCTGGGAAATGGAGGAAACTTTTGATCCCCGGCGCTTAAGCCTTTGATTGCCATAGACCGTAGCCGCAGTATAATCAAAGGGCATTCCCCTGTTCCATCGGGTGATCTGGACTCCTGATGACCTGATGGAGCCTGGAGAACGTCTCTTCACTAATCCCTGGGGACCTAGAGTAGCCCCAGGACTGTCTGTATAAGAAGCCTGCAGTCAGGGCTCACTGTGTGATGCCCTGACTGCTGCCTGTGTCTAACTGACACAGATTGTAATGTATTATATATTCATGTATGCGTATACATTACCAAGTGTAAAAAAAATGGTGCAATATCTATCCCTTAATGAGATTAAAATGAAAAAGTAAGAACATAAAAAAGTGTGGAAAAAATAAAAAACAAATAAAAAAATAATAAAAAATATTGTGCATACATTACACAAAAAAACCTACACATATTAGGTATCTACATGGCCACAATAACCTGTAAAATTAATCTAACAGTTCATATAGTGTGAAATGTGAATAGTGTAAAAAAAAATATTTAAAAACTAAAAAAAATAAAATAAAATTCTGCAGTAATTTATATGTAAACTCAAACTATGTCCCCAAAAAGTACAACTTCTCCCGCATAAAACGAGTCTTCATACAACTGCATCACTGAAAGAATAAAGTTATGACTGTTGAAATGCAGAGAGGCAAAAAATAAAAAGTGTTGCTGGTCAATAAGACCTTTTCAGGCCTGGGGCTTAAGGGGTTATATGTCTATAACATGTCTTCGTTAGTCTTCTGACAGATACTTGCATTTGGGCATATTTTAAGCTAATCTTACTTTCAGAGATGAACAGAATTGTTAGTAGCTAAAAGGGATGAGTATTGGCTTTTGGGCTAAGATGGCAGTATTTCTGAAATTGCACAGTGTCTGAACTGTTCATGTACTGCTCTGGAAAAAGTTTATTGTGAGGGGACAAATGGCACCATTGCGAATAAGTGATATGGAAACTGTAGAGCACCACGTGCATATGATGTGAGAGATGAACACTGGTTACAAAGATGCGTGAGGCTGAACCGACATACTACAACGAAGCAGCTCACCACCAAAATTAACCAGGGGGCAACCAGTCATGATCTGAAACAACAGTTCAGTGAACCCTACTGCGAATGGGGCTCTGCAGCAAACAAATGGTCATTGTACCTCTACTAAACAAGTTGCATCAGCAGAAAAGGCTTACATTTTCATGGCAGTATGGGAATTGGCCCTAGACTGGTTGGAAAATGGTTGCATTCTCCAATGCGTTATGTTTTCTGATTCATCGAATGGATGGACATTGGCGTGTTAGATGAGAAACATCAAAAAATAACCTCCCCTGAAGTCATTCCTAGAAGAACACAAGATGTTGGTGGCAGAGTTATGTTCTGGGGAATATTCTTGTATCATTCTCTGGGTTGACTCATCTGTGTGAAAGGCACCCTCAACCAATGTGGTAATTTATCTATCACATACCCCTAAAAACATTTCTCTAGAAATGTCCAACATTGGTTGGAAGAACATGACCAAAACTTCCAAGTACTATCCTTGCCCCCTAATTTTGCAGACTTGAACTTTATTAAGCACCTGTGGGACTATCTCAATCATCGTGTGCACTCTATAGATCCTCCCCCACTCACCCACTGTGGGATGCACTGCAGTCAGCATGGTTCTAGATACCTGTTACAACCTACCAAGGTCTTATTGAGTCACAACTTGCATGTCTAGCTGCTGTTCATGCTGTACACGGCAGTTACTCTGGATATTAACTAGTGTCATAATAATGTGACTTGACTGCCTAGCATCACTGTATATAGAATCACTACTACTAAAGTATAATTCTAAAAAACATATACAAGAATAGCATGTGGCTTCTCTCAAAACTCTCATGGACTTCAGTGGAGAAAATCATGTGCAAATCACAGCCACCTTCTCACTGACGTCAAGGAGAACTGACCTCTGTAAGTTGCCATTTATGGAATATGTGGTAGATAGGCCATGAATATTTAAGGTTAGAAAACCTAATATTGAACATTTTCAGATGAAGAGAAGGCAGGTAAAAATGTACTAATTTTATAATTTCACAATTAGATTTTAACAGATAAGAAATAATGTGAGTTGGGAAACAGGTCATGAATATTACAGAGAGTTTTTAATTTGCAATATTACTAACTTATCTATAAAAAGATAATTTCAGTACTTCACACAATATTATCAACATTTCTTTGAATTACATTTCTTTATTAGTGTTTTGAGAATTATCAAGCCATACTAAATTATTTTATTGTAGATTAAAATTTATATTCAATCACTACTGAAAATAAAATGGAACGGAACATGATAGTATAGGTCTGCTTATTATCAGATTGAATACTATGATGCTCCAGTAAGCATAGTTTATCAATTTTCACCAGTACATAAGACCACAGCAAGGTCATAGATTTTATTATAGAAGTAACAGAATTATGCTGAGCCATACATGTATTCTCTATTAAGAGCTGAGTATGATAAATCCTCATACTGAATATTTCATAGGATATGTGGATTTTTCAAAATAATAAAAGACAGTAGAAGCCGTATCAAAGGAGTTTTCTTACATCTAAAAATAACTCTGGGATCAAAATAGGTATAAATAACAAACAGAAAAAAATTTATATAATTAAGCTAGAACTGCTTTCTGATAATAACCATGTGGATACTTATGGGGACTCCATCATATTCAATATGCTATCTAATATGCATATAGAATGTTTTAAAGAGCAAAAGGGACTGAGCAGATTGTTATATAATTTTGTTTGGAAATAATCAGTCAAACTTGCAATTTATTCATTAAATGTACTGGTTATTCTGGGTTAAATAGTCCAGTGGGTGATTTTATCAATGATTGATAGCCAAAGCTCTGACTCCTCAATTCCCCAGACTCCGACTCCCGACTCTGACTCCTGACTACTGGTTCCTTCATACATGGCGCATGTTTAAGTTATATCTTTACTGTAGTAAAATGTTAACATCAGGATTTTTATCACTTTATGATAGAATAATCAAGCTATACACTGACAAACAAAATGGTAACAATATTTTGAACTTTTGACTTTCAGGCTCCATATCTCACCATCCACTACAACTTTGAACATGAGGGTACCATCATTTTATAGACAATAATCTTACCTATCTTATACATAAATGTGACTTGCAAGTATTTGACATCTGCTTAGTTTGGCAGATTCTTGTCATGTAACTGCATTGTTACTGTTTTACTCCTAAAATCCTCTTACATTTTTATTATTTTGTAAGTATTTGGTAACTCCGCCTTCGGCTTTCAATATTGCCTGAATCCTTCTTTGCATGCTCAGGATCAGGTTCAAGCATGTCTTGACCAAAATCTGATCCCTGGTCTCACATTCAAAATGTTGGTGCATACTGGACTTAGATAAGAATACAGCTTTTTTCGTCAACTCTATCTGCAAGGGTTCAATTGGGTTGGGGTCTAGGGACTATGGAGACCAATACAGCAACTCTACTTCATTGTCATTGAACTATTCCTTCTCCAACTTTGATGTATGCTTCAGGTCGTCCTTTTCATACACATGGTACTCGAGTGTATGAAGTAACTCATCTTGTAGGATACTCGCATATAGCTCAGCATTGAGATCAACATCGATCCTTGTCAAGTATCCAACATCTTTGGCTGTGAAACATCCCCATATCATCAGGCTTTCTCCACCGAACTTGACATTTTCTTCAATTTCTTGATCCGTTAGCCCCATTCTTCCAAATCCATTTGCCCCCTTCAGAGCCCAGTGTATTGACTTTCATCTCATTGCTCCAAATAATCTGTTTCCAATCTTCCATTTTTCGTACTTTTTTGTAAACTGGAGTCAATGCTTCTTATAACGATATTGAAGACACAGCTTCTTCACTTTTTTTCGGGCCATCATTCCAGACCTGTGTAATGTGTGTTGCTCGATGCTAGCATGGAACTCTGTGATCTCTCTTACGAAGCATACGAGCCACCTCCACTGCTGTGTCTATCGCATTAGAATTGATAGACCTTGTGATGAGCGACTTGTTGACTCTGATATTTTGCCTGGACGTTCACCTCTTGGCTTTTGAATGGATGGACGGACTTCATTTCATATTCTTCCCACTGTCATGGCCTCACATGATGCAGTTTGGCAATTTTCTTGGCCCAAAGATGCTATCAATTTGCTGGATGATGCCATTTCTCTTTTCTTGGGAAATCTTCTTCATGGCTGCTCGAACCAGTGACCTTTTGCTTGGGAAACATCCTAATAACACACTGAGCTATTAGGGAATGTGTGAACAGGTTGTAATTTGTAGTATACAAGAAGAAAAAGATTGTCCCACTACCAGGAGAAAAACAGTAACAATGCAGTTACATGACAATAATCTGCAGAACTAAGCAGATGGTAAATAGTTGCAGGTCAAAGTTATGTATGAGATCCAAGTTTATTGTCTATAAAATGATGGCAGTCTCACGTTCAAAGCTGTAATGGATGGGGAGATATGGAGCTGAAAATCACAGGTTCATAACATTGTTACCCTTTTGCTTGTTGGTGTAAAATCTATTTATTGGATACGACTTTAGAACACAAAAAACTTAAACAATAAATTGTAAATATGCACAATGTTGCAGAAAGTGGGGGAAAAAAACAGTGTTCAACAAAACCGTCCTGAATACCATTTGTGGAGTCTATGAATTTGTTCTGAGAAATAGTATCTCCTCCATCAGATCCTACATACATGACTTCACATCTGATCTCATTATTTTAAGGCTAGAGAACGGCCTCTCTACAATAACTTGGGTTGGTGGCACAGCGGTGACCACAGGGGTAACATCTCTAACTATTTCAGGGTATAAAGGAATTGCCTCAGCCACAGTCAGGTCTGATGAAAAGTTGAACTCTTCTACTTCTTTGAAAGCAAGTGAAAAATGTTGCTGAAATCAGGTCGCTCTGTTTGCTATGGAAGCGGAATCTTTTCCCCTGGAGAAGCGCTTCGCCTGCTCCATGTCATCAATTAAACTCCTGATCTGATGAGACTGAAGATATGGGAGCAGTAGCACTGACCAGACCCAATTCCTCTTGCTCTTGGCACTGCATTGAACTAACTGGACCAAGTATATTTTGGGAGTTGGAGTTAGTCCATTTTATAACGACTCCGACTCCTGCAAAATGGTCACCGACTCAGACTCCACGACTCCGACTCCAACTCCAAAGCCCTGATGTGCACTCATATCAGAATGGCTGTCACTGATAACACACCCACTGGATTCCCTACCCCAGAATAAGCAGTAAATTAAATTAATAACTTTCAAGTTCTGCTGAATCTTTACTTAAAAAGCTATATATCAATATGCTCACCTCTTTCTGCTCTATGACATATTATCTGCAGATCAGACATCATGATCATTGTGACAAGTTCCCTTTAAAATGCTTTATGTCCTGCAGGCATCAGCAACAGAGTGCTGGTATTCTACAGAACTATATTGCACCCTAAAAAGATATACCATACCAGGAAAATTGTCAATCACAGATCTGAAATAGGCTCACCTTGATCAGTTCTGCTGGATAGGCACAGTTTTATCTGATAGCTTTGATGGATTTTGTTACTTGTTGTTGCTCTTCCATATGCACTCTATGACTCTTTGGCCGACCATCTAATCAAAATGCAGGTTGCACAACTCTCTAGTGGTTATGACAGCTTGATGGGTGTGTGGTGGACTGGGCCAAAGCATGGCAGAGGAGAGGGTGGGAGCAGTAGTAGCCAGGAAAACTCACTGCTCTCATCTCGGTGGCTTTAAAACTGGCAACGACAATTCTCATTCTCCTCTAGTGCCAGCACCAGTATAGAGGGGGTTTGCACTGAGGATGATGGTGCTAGTTGTTCCCCCCGGGACACACTCTGATGAAGGTCTCTCCCTCAACTGCCTGCGGTAGGTGGTGTGTGAGGTGTGACAGGTAGGAGACAGTTAGGGTTAAAAATAACTTCAGTAGAGGCCTTTACTTTCCACAGCAGATCTTACAAGCACACATTCAAACAAATTACAGTTCTCTTAACCCAGTTCAAGCCACTAAGTAGACTAGCAACAGGAACAGTGATTCTCTATCATTTAAAGTCTCTTATGAGCGATTTCAGGAAGTCAAACTTGGAGCTTGCCTTGACTCACACATGCACTGGACAATCCTAAGGTCTTGGGGGGTTTGGGGCCAGGCCAGAGGCTAACTGGGTCCCAATTGTCGTGAGGTCTGTTGGGACCAAATCTTTACCTCACGATAATCCTGACAATCCAAAATCCTGATTAGCCCCATTTCAATGGGGTCGGTGAGCTGCCCGCCCCCCTGCGCCATGGGAGAACGCGCTGATCAGCGCAACTCTCAAATCACCTGCCCTAATTGCCGCCGTACTGTACATGCCGCAATTACGCCGTGTGAATATAGCCTAAGCTTTTCCTCACTCACTTGATCCACTCTGATGTGACCAGTAAAATAATTGGGTTTATTATTTTGATTTTTTGATTTTTGTGCATTTTTTAATAATTAGTATTAATCATTATTAGTGTATCTTACACCAATTCCCGTATACTACAGGTGCACGTTTCTAGGGGCTGACTACTGCCTCCTTATACTCAGTAAATAAATTTATATGGGGGAGAAACCAGACTCTAGAGTCTGGAATATGATTGAATTCATATGATAGTTTTTTTTTCACATATGACCACAAATCCTGACCAGACTCCATAAGAGAGAGTGAAGGTCTTACCCGGCACACGTACAGTGGTTGACAGCTTTTCCTGTATTAGTGTTATACAGAACAAACTGTCAATCACTGTTTGTGCTTGGGGTGAGCAGTACTTTTAGTTTTAGTGTTACATATTTTCCCTGCTTTGTATTCAGAAATTCAGCATCAAATCATATAAACCTATATATCACAGGACTCCGTTTCCCTATCACTTTCACATCCTGCTTTCTTACACGGCAGCATAAAAGACAAAATTATTGCTATCTCCAATTACCATGACTTTTCTGCATAGTTTTACACAGCTCTCAATGGGACTACAAAAAATGCCCACCTGGAAATTGTTTTAAAAAAAGGTATGAAAAATTTTGTGACAGTTCCCTTCACACATGTGTGACAACTAGGCTGTATTGGTTGTGTTATTTAATGGTTATGGGCCACAGTTAAATTTGCTGGCACACGGATAGAAATTTCCATAGACATTGAAGAAAGTGAAGAAAAGGTATCATAGGTGGTAAAGGTCTTTGACTCTAATTAACCAAATGGAAGGCAGTTCAGAGGTCTCCCCTTTCTGCACATAAATAAAATCTCTACACCTGACATAAATTGTAAGATGTACCTAATATTTCGTTACATATTGGAACGATTTGTGCTACTTGCATAGTGTAAAATTATATTTTACAAAGTTTATACATTTCTTCACTGTATACCTATGCCATTATCTTAAACATTACTTCCTACATTTTCCAGTTATTATCTCCTTAAATAAAGGATTTTACATATCATTACAGAATGTGATCATTTATATCCAATGTTGTATTTTATGGACAGCACATCAGTGTCCTGTACAGCTAAGAACTGTAACACTTCGCTGAGGACTAACATTTCTGTACAGGCAGTATCCACGTTAGATTGATGGGGCTTATATTACACAGGCTCAGGCAGATCTGCTTTTCTCGATCCAATAATAATTGTAATACATTTCCTGTGACAGCTTTTCATGTGTTGCGTGTGCCCTTAGTGTTAATTATATGCCTAGGCCGTAACTATGCATTTGTTAAGCCCAAAATATACACTGCCTGGCGCAATATGTGAATCTATTACTGTTTGCCAACTACTAAAACTAATAGGAGTTAAATGGGAAACTCTTTTTAGTTAAGACTATTTATCTCTAGTCTTTATCTACAGTATTTATCAATCTATCTATCTGTCTGTCTGTCTTACTGTAGTGAATCTGTTGATCTATAACAAATACAAAAATATTCAATTTCAGAATTGCAGGAATTTTTATGTAGCTGATCAGTTTTCACAGTCTCAAAAATAATTGGACAATTGACAAATAAACAGTCTCAGTTCCATTTGGATTATGTTGATGGAAAGTTTCAATATGTGGTCCAAAGAGGTGTCTATACGAGATGGCAATTATTAGATTGAAAAATGAACACAAACATATTTTTTAGAATTCTAACACAATCTTTGGGATTGACTAACTCAACAATTTGGTACATGCTTAAAAAGAAGAAAAGTACTGATGGCTCTTGCATATTTACTGGGACAGTTCATGCTGCTGATATCCTTCCTCCACCATTTATCTGACATATACCCTTACTATACCCTTTTCACCATACTATGTCCTCATCTTGATCATCTGCATCTTCTACCTGTTCCCAAAGGGCCTTGCTTGGATACATCATTTATTGAAGATTACACTGGGACTGGCAATCCGGGGGTTCCCTGCAACAAAATACAGATCCCTGTACGGGGTTTAAAAGGTAAATTTCTTTTTGCCCCTCCCCTTGGGGGAAATTCTTTTCCAAACTGAAGAAAGTAACCCAACAAATCCCTGCTACTCCCAAGTATCCCTAATATGAGTAAAATTATTTATGAGAGTGAGAAGATCCCTTCAAGTCCAACCTACAGAACTTTCTTACCGGAAAGTTTTTGAAAAAAACAATTTTGGCATCTTGTGCATCCTCTTTTTCCTCGGTATGTAGGACAACTCCGCGTGGACATCAAAAAAAGTGATATCCAGTTTTGCCCTTCCCACCCTTTTTGAAACTCTCCTGGAAAAAATAAAGTTATTTGAAAAATTTAAATCCTTAACGCCCAAACCACCGCCTTTTGACTTTGGGCTGGTGCAGGTGTTCGTCTGCAGCGACGGCTCTTGGCGTCGCTGAAGGGCATCGGAGTTTGCACCCCTGGGGGCCACGGCAGCGCTGTGGACAGGGCGGTTTTTTTCACCCGCCCGATTTCCCCGCGCAGCTCTCAAGCAACCCCGGGAGGGGGGGGAAACCTCCGCTCCCCGTGCTTTAAAAAGTTTTTATTGGGTGCATTTTTTAAATGCAGACAAAACAAAAGGGGGTTTTCCCCCCTCTTGGGGGGGTTTTATTTTAAACCTGGCGGGGCCTGACAGAGCCCGGGGGGAAAGGCCCGCATAGTCAGCCTGAAAGGGCCTATCACAAACCTGTGTCGATTGGGCAAATTATAATGTATTTGATTTTATGAATATGCACTACATTACCAAGTGTAAAAAAAAAAAAAAAAAGGAAAAAGTTCTCCCTTTATGGGGGTTAAAAAAAAAGAAGGAAAAACATAAAAAATGTAAAAAAAATAAAAAAAAATAATAAAAAAAAAATTAAAATTTTTAATAAAAAATTTAAATTGGGGGTACTTTAAAAAACCCCAAAAAAAAAACATAAACACATTAGGTTTTCCCAGACTTTTAACAAAACCCGTTGAATTAATTTTTAAAAAGTTATTTAAATGTGAAAAGTGATTTGGGGTTTAAAAAAAATTTTTAAAAAGAAAAAAAAAAAAAATTTGAAAAAAAATTCTGCAATTCTGCTATTCCCCCATAAAGTACAACTCGTCTCGAATAAAACGAGGCCTCATCCAACTGCGTCATTGAAAAAATAAAAAAGTTACAACTGTTGAAACACAAGGAGGCAAAAACTAAATAAATGTTCTGGTCATTAACTACTTTTCAGGCCTGGGGGCTTAATGGGTTAAGCATACAGATAGAATGAAAGATATCTTGGTTGGTCACTAACTCCGATCTCCTAATTATTGCTTTCCACAATTAAAAAATTTCTAAAAGATGTTGTGAAACTGAATAGACTCCTTGGTTGGCACCCACCAAAAATCTCTTCTACTATCTACAGCTTCTTCTCATCCTTAACCCTTGCAAGTAGAAAGACTCTAGTTTTTTGTGCTAGCCCCAATGCAGGTGTAGCAACAATCTATGTCTGAAGATTTCCAGCTCTTTTCATATTTCTCTCCTCAAATCCCTGGTGTCAATCATTTCTTGATGAAGCCTGCTTTTGCCCGTTAACCATCCTGATGCTGCATTTGAGGTCAAAGAGATCCTCGATGTCAAAAGGTCCAGCGTTAAATGCTTTTATGTGATTGACTGGAAGGGCTTTAGTCTTGAGGAGAGGTTTTGGAAACCAGCGGAAAAAATGACTGCCTTGCTCTCAGACACAGATTACACTGTCTTTACAAGCTTGGGAAGGGGTTGTTAAACCCTTTGAATGAAAGCTGAAATTCTATACTTCAATGCCAATGACAATCTATTGTGGTAATGTACAGAGGCAAAATTATGAAAATTGTGTCACTTTCCAAATACTTCTGGATCCAATCTGTCTTTTCTCCTGCAGATCTATTTATCATCTTTATCCTATCGTTTTATGTTTCTTTGTCATATCTATGTATCTGTCTTAATTATTCAACTATCACTCATTGTATGTTTACCATGATGGGTTATTCCTACAGTCATAGCTGACATTTTGGTAATTACTGTGATATATGTTATTTTATTTACTATCCATTACATTTATCATGCCTATACTCATGCCTACCATTATATGATAAATCAATATGCGGAACACTAGCATTTTTTGAATAAGGAAATGAAGCTCGGTACTTGAGAAACAGAGAAATATGTTTGCAACCCTCAGAGTAAAGTGGCATAATATGCTTGCTGGGCACAGGAAATAAAGTATCTAAAAATAGAAGCTACGTTTCACTCTACATGGGAACAAGACATGTTTAAAACATATACTAAATCTGAAACGAATCACAGGAGAAAAATAGGAATATGTCTTACAGTATACTTAACTTGTGTATTATGATCTACCAACATGTTCATAATTCATAATGCTTAAAGGGGTATTCTCACCATTGATTTTAATAACATCTTAAAGGGATATGCCAACAAAGTCTGATAGATGTAAGTCCCACCTTTGTGACCTGCACCTATCTCAGGAATGGGCTCCTGAAAGTGTCGGCTCAGAATGGAGAGCTGGCTGAGATTACACACGACTCTCCATTTTGTAGTATGGTAGTTCTCATTACAGCCGAATATGGAACCAGCTGTACTCCCAACTCTCATAGAACAGAATGGAGAGTCAATATGCCATCAAAGTCTTTGCTGGGAGCACCCTTTAATACTGCATTGAACTATCTCCACACCTCTGTTAGGTGCAACCAACCCCTAGGAAACAGACTCAGCAGCCTAAAAGGTAACAATACCCAACTATGCTTGTAGCCCCTTTAGAAGTTGGATTTAGCAATGCCAGTGTCCACTTGTCAAATTGGTTTCAATGAAGAGACAGCCATGTTTGCATTCTAGTGAATTGTGTACTGCAGTACATAAGGTTGCAATAGAAGAGGTCCAGGCTCCAGATAGCGGACAAAAGGACATAGCAGAGGTGAACTGACAATATTATTTTGTATACCCGCAGTACATAGGGTGGTGCACACTTGTTCAGAAAAATGGCACAGCAACACTAATAGATGGGCGGTTGAAAACGTTAGGAATAAAGTGCAACTGAAAGCCACCTCAATGTTTTGCAAAATGTAATGTAGTCAGCTTGATAAATAAGTCCTTTGAATGGAATACTTCTTACCATTGCAAGTATATCATAAAACTGGGGAAAATGTAAAAACAGAGCTGCATAGCGGAATCTACAACTAAGGCTCGAAGTAGAGATTCTGACACAAATGTGAACAGAGTCTTTATCCAAATAGAATCTATGTTTTTCCAAAAATAAGCCCTACCCCAAAAATAAACCCTAGCTTGACGTTTAGGGATTTTGAAGTAAATGTTAAATATAAGCCGTACTCCAAAAATAAGTCATAGTTAGTCAGTACCTCCAGCTCTTGGTTATGTCACTAACATCACGGAGACATAACCTAACACTGGAGCCACTGGAATAGGCATAATGTAGCTCACAAATCGTTCTGCTGCTTCCTCCCACCATGGCAGGGTAAAATCTGCTCACCCAATTCTGTGTGCCGAGTCCCACCTCCTGAGTGTTGTCACCTGGTGCCCGACTCCTGGGTCACGCCTCCTGGTCGCTACTGCGCTATGATGTTTGCTTGGTTGCTGCTCCCGAGTCTCGCCTACGAATGCTGCCGTCTGGTCCCGCCTCCTGACCGCTATGGTGTGGGCTTTGCTGCCGCTTCAGGGTCCCACCTGATGGCTCCTGAGTGCCTACTCTTGGACGAGGCCATCCCTGCTTGCTCCCGCAGAAGCAGCCACGTGTGACGTCACACCCACCATTCCAGAGTCCTTCTCAAGACTCCCGCCGCCTGCCCTCTCCCGGCCGCGTAGACAAGAAGAGTGTCACTGCCGCATAAAGTGTTTTGAGAGTGCCAGTAAGTGTGACCATGAGAGACACTAACACAACACCAGCAATTGTGGATGTAAGTTAGGGCAAGTCCTTCTCCAAAACCAAGCCCTGAAAATAATATGAGACCCTGTCTTATTTTTGGCAAAACAGGGTATGTGTTATATATATGTTTTCCATAACATAGCTCCAGATCTCCTGCTAAGGGGTTAATGTGAAAAATCTGCCTGCCTACACAAGCAGGAGCTCACTGCATACAAATTTAAACAGATCCCACTGACCTCAATCTGAACTATATAAATCCATTTAAAGTTAGCTCATTTTAATAGCAGAAAGAATTATATAATTTATTTCACAGACACTTCAGAGAGCCCCTTATATGGCGGGGCCACATAGGACAGTCACTGTTTGCTATATACCTTTGTCAGTACAAAGAATGAAGAGAAAATGCAGGGGAGCAACCAAGGACTGCATCAGAGAGGAAGGTTGCTTAACACTGAAACAAAATAAATTTAGGGGAAACTTTCATTACAGAACTTTCATTAGGGAACTTTCACTAGGGAAAGTATCATAACTGTCACTAAAAGGTGTGCCTACTAACCATATTAGTTATACATCCCATTCTTGTCTGGCCAGGACCATTTGAACACAACGAGGCACAGTGTAGGGGCACTTTTTTTCAAGGTTCATTCCTGGTCAGTAGACACAAAATCCGCCCGGTAGTCTTCATTGAACGGATTTTCAGCCGGACTGATTCTCACACTGCCGATGTTCCGAAAAACTCAGAATATGCACAATCTTAAGCCCAGTTTTCAGGCGGAAGTCGTGCTAGTCAATGGTTAAGGGGGACAGGTGAATCTGCAAACCACGGACAGAACCATCCCCAAAACCATTGCTTACAATCTAAGGGCCACATGTATGAAACGGTTTTGGTCTAAAACTCACTTTTTTGCCATAGGTTTCTATGGGGAAAAAAGTGAGTTTTAGACCAAAACCGTTTCATACATGTGGCCCTAAGTCTTGTGTGCCTGCTTGACAACCAATGAGCTTGTTTCACTGTGCATATATTAAGAAACCACCAAAATTAAGTTTCTCCTTGAGAGTAAAGACTGTGAATTATGCATTACAAACAGTCTCTAAATGCTAGACACCTTACATTATCAAATGGTGCGCATTGAGGCTGAATCACTTATACTTGGGGTTTATCATTCAAATGTGCACCTTAAATATTGGGCTCCCCAGGCACATCAATGAGCCTTGGGTACCAATGAGCTTGGTGGCAGTTCATCGGCTATCCTTTAATTGGACCACTTTTGTTAGGTACTAACCTCTGCATACCAGGAACAACCCATAAGACTTGCTATCTTGGCAAAGCTCTGACCCAGTCATCTAGTTTACATTATGGCACTTATTAAATTCTCTCAGATCCTTACACTTGCTGAATTCTCCTGCTTCCAACATATCAACTTCAAGAACTGTTCACTTACTGCCTAATATGTCCCACCACATGACAAGTGCTATTGTCATGAAATAATCAATGTCATTCACTTCATTGGATCTGTGTTTTTATTGTTATGGCTTATCAATTTGTGTGGATATAAACAGTTGCAAGAAAAAGTAAAGGAACCTTACCTGGATTTTACCTGATATTGTTGTCACACTTAAAAACAAATATAACCAAACTATAGTAATAGCACACAAACTGGTGTACTGTTCATATCGTATCAAGCACACTGAATAAAAATGAACAGAGCAGAAAGAAAAAAACTGAGTGAACCTTTGTATTGACAAGTTGTAGATCCCCTTTTGCAGCAATCAACTCCACCAAATGTTTCCTGTAGCTTTGAACACAATTTGCAAAATATTGAGGAGGAATTTCCAGTTTCAGGTTATAATATTCCTGGGATGCCTTGTATGCAAAGCCCTCTTCAGATCACACCAACGCATCTGGGTACAGTTAAGGTCTGAACCCTTACTTGGCCAACCCCCCAAAAACATTTTTGTTTGTTTTTCCGACCACTCCTTAGTTGATTTACTTGTGTGAATTAGGTCATTGTCTTGTTGCATCACCCAACATCACTTCTTGTGGTCATGGATTAGTGTCTTACATTCTCCTGCAAAATATTAAGGTACACCTTAGAATTCATTGTTCCCTGAATAGTTGCAGGGATGCAATAAAGTTTGCGTAAATTCTGGTATCCAGATATAAATCCACATAGTCCAAAAATTATGAAATGCAGAGTTTGGTTTCCACTAATAAGACAGCAACACTTTTTAGGAGAACCAAAAAGAAAGAGTACAGGCAATAGTCATGCTAATTGCAATGCTATAAACTCCAATGGGTTTTTCACCAATAACAAAACTTAAATGTTCTGGACAGTCTTGGTCATTATTTTAAGCAGTAGCCTTTCTGTTCCTTATGAATATATCAAGAAAAGGAGAATGCATAGGGAACTGGGAAGTTACAATCAGGAGCAGCACAATATCCAGAGTCAGTGAGAAGTTCCCAGTGGAATCCAGTGTTTCTGGCTACTGTGATGTAGTATATGGTTATGGAGACCATATTATTGGCTGTGTTTAAATTCTGGTACCAGAGCAGCCACTGCATAGTAGCCTATTACCTAAGCAGGCAATGCATGCAAACGTGGCGCTGGACAAAATGTCATTATAGCACAAGGAGGCATGATGCCCCAGATACTGATCTGAACCAGGTTACACTTTTGTGCCCAAATAACCTGCAGACCTCTAGAAGTTGCTCTCATTGACCCAAAGCTCTTAAGTGTACATAGTTGCTCTTATTACTATGTAACATAAGGGTGATATGCAGATCCAGTAAGTGAATAATCTATTTAGTACCTCTTAAAGGGGCTGTCTGGTTTATATAAAAAAAATCAATAGTAAGCTGCTGGTGCCCAATAAAAAAAAAGCACACGTCCGTTCCAGCACTAGCTTTCCCCCACCTTCAGTTTATTTTCTTCTTACTACGAATGGATTGTCCCCGCTGCAGCCACTGATTGGGTGCAATGGTCACGTGTTACTCCCCTATATCACCATTTAGAAATGAACGTGCTGGAACGGAAGTGAGTATAGGTTAGGGTGGCTCTTAAAAGTGAAAGTTTAAAATGTCCAGTTCTCATCCCTTAAGGCTGTTCCACCTGTTGAGAAGAAAATTTGGTAAATTCTGTTTAAATTGTGGATAAAATTTAGAGGGGGCCATAGGGGTCTAAGTTAGGGTGACCCTTAGCACAAGGTGAAAAAATGAAAGTGGTTAATTCAAATGTTTCACCCCCTGAAGTTGTTCTACTTATGAAGAGGAGAATTTGTGTAAATAGTTTTTTGCAATTGGACAACATTTATATGTGGCCCTTGCATTATAAACAAATTGCTAATTAGTTCCACTGATTCCACTAAAGGCCACATGTAAATGCCGTCCAATTGCAAAAACAATTTACACACATTCTCCTCTTCATAAGTGGAACAACTTCAGGGGTGAGACATTTGAATTAACCACTTTCATTTTTCACCTTTTGCTAAGGGCCACCCAAGTATAGGTTTATTTATTGGGCACCAGCGGTTTACTATTTCATTTTTATCTGAACCGTAAAAAACACTTTATGCCCCAGGCCTAAAAAGGCCTTAATGATCAGCATTTCAATAGTTAGGCTGTGCACATCTATATATTTTAAAAAACGTAAGCATAGGTGCACACTGGTAAGGCAATAGCATACATCTAATACAAATATCAGTGGCACACTACAAAACTAAGTAAAACATCAAGGTATATAGGAATTTTTTGAAAATGCATTACTGCTAAGGAAAATATGAAAAACCTGGGATTCTTAGTTTACAGTTTTTGATCAAGAATTGTTTAAGCTCACCTCCCAAAAGCGTCAAGGGGATCCCAGCACAGATGAGTCCCTAACACTAACATGTTACCTCACTAGGAGTCCATTCAGACTACAACCTCTCAGGGAGTGATAGGAACTTGCTACTGAATTATCCTGCACTGGTTTAAAAGAGGTAAGGGGAGTGCAGCAAGCCAATGAGGTTGCCATCCCTCAAATAGACTACACAAATAAATTAGGCTGTGCACATCCATATATTTTTAAAAAAGTAAGCATAGGTGCACACTGGTAAGGCAATAGCATACATCTAACACAAATATCAGTGGCACACTACAAAACTAAGTAAAACATCAAGGTATATAGGAATTTTTTGAAAATGCATTACTGCTAAGGAAAATATGAAAAACCTGGGATTCTTAGTTTACAGTTTTTGATCAAGAATTGTTTAAGCTCACCTCCCAAAAGCATCAAGGGGATCCCAGCACAGGTGAGTCCCTAACACTAACATGTTACCTCACTAGGAGTCCATTCAGACTACAACCTCTCAGGGAGTGATAGGAATAATTCAGTAGCAAGTTCCTATCACTCCCTGAGAGGTTGTAGTCTGAATGGACTTCTAGTGAGGTAACATGTTAGTGTTAGGGACTCACCTGTGCTGGGATCCCCTTGATGCTTTTGGGAGGTGAGCTTAAACAATTCTTGATCAAAAACTGTAAACTAATAATCCCAGGTTTTCATATTTTCCTTAGCAGTAATGCATTTTCAAAAAATTACTATATACATTGATGTTTTAGTTAGTTTTGTAGTGTGCCACTGATATTTGTATTAGAAGCATTTCAAAAGTCGTAACTGTTTTATTTTTTCAATGACACAGTTGTATGAGGATTTGTTTTATGTGGGAGACGTTGTACTTTTTGGGGGCATAGTTTGAGTTTACATATAAATTACTGCGGATTTTTCTTTACCTTTTCCAATTTTTTTTTTAGTTTTTATTAATATTTTTTTTTCACCATTCACATTTCAAACCAAATAACTGGTTAGATTAATTTTACAGGATATTAGAGTCGTGTGAATATGTAATTTTTTGTATAATTTATATGCAATAATTTTTTATTACATATTATTTTTTTTTTCCATACTTTCTTATGTTTTTTACTTTTTTTAATCCCATTAAGGGATGACTATTGTATGATTTTTTTTTTACACTTGGTAATGTATTGGCATACATGAATATTCTAATACAATCTATGTCAGTTTGACACAGGCAGCAGTCATGGCAGCACACAGTGTGTCACTTATGACACCTATGTTATCCCTATAACTCGCCCTATACATACAGTGCCTTGTGAAAGTATTCGGTCCCCTTGAACTTTTCAACCTTTTGCCACATTTCAGGCTTCAAACATAAACATATAAAATTTTAATTTTTTTGTGAAGAATCAACAACAAGTGGGGCACAATTTCAAGTGGAACAAAATTTATTGGATATTTTAAACTTTTGTCAAAAATAAAAAAAACTGAAAAGTGGGGCGTGCAATATTATTCGACTCCCTTAAGTTAATACTTTGTAGCGCCACCTTTTGCTGCGACTCCAACCGCAAGTCGCTTGGGGTATGTCTCTATCAGTTTTGCACATCCTGAGACTGAAATTCTTGCCCATTCTTCCTTGGAAAACAGCTGGAGCTCAGTGAGGTTGGATGGAGAGCATTTGTGAACAGCAGTTTTCAGCTCTTTTCCACAGATTCTCGATTGGATTCAGGTCTGGACTTTGACTTGCCCATTCTAACACCTGGATATGTTTATTTGTGAACCTTCCATTGTAGATTTTGCTTTATGTTTGGGATCATTGTCTTGTTGGAAGATAAATCTCCGTCCCAGTCTCAGGTCTTTTGCAGACTCCAACAGGTTTTCTTCCAGAATGGTCCTGTATTTGGCTCCATCCATCTTCCCATCAATTTTAACCATCTTCCTTGTCCCTACTGAAGAAAAGCAGGCCCAAACCATGATGCTGCCACCACCATGTTTGACAGTGGCGATGGTGTGTTCAGGGTGATGAGCTGTGTTGCTTTTATGCCAAACATATAGTTTTGCATTGTGGCCAAAAAGTTTGATTTTGGTTTCATCTTACCAGAGCACCTTCTTCCACATGTTCGGTGTGTCTCCTAGGTGGCTTGTGGCAAACTTTAAATGAGACTTTTTATGGATATCTTTGAGAAATGGCTTTCTTCTTGCCACTCACTGATTGTTGTCCTAAGAACAGACTCTCCCACCTCAGCTGTAGATCTTTGCAGTTCATCCAGAGTGATCATGGGCCTCTTGGCTGCATCTCTGATCACTCTTCTCCTTGTTTGAGATGAAAGTTTAGAGGGACGGCCAGGTCTTGGTAGATTTGCAGTGGTCTGATATTCCTTCCATTTCAATATGATCGCTTTCACAGTGCTCCTTGGGATGTTTAAAGTTTGGGAAATCTTTTTGTATCCAAATCCGGCTTTAAACCTCTCCACAACAGTATCACGGACCTGCCTGGTGTGTTCCTTGATCTTCATGATGCTCTCTGCACTTTAAACAGAACCCTGAGACTATCACAGAGCAGGTGCATTTATACAGAGACTTGATTACACACAGGTAGATTATATTTATCATCATCAGTAATTTAGGACAACATTGGATCATTCAGAGATCCTCACTGAACTTCTGGAGTGAGTTTGCTACTCTGAAAGTAAAGGGGCCGAATAATATTGCACACCCCACTTTTCATTTTTTTTTTTTTACAAAGGTTTAAAATATCCAATAAATTTCGTTCCACTTCACAATTGTGTCCCACTTGTTGTTGATTCTTCACAAAAAAAATAAAAATGTTATATCTATGTTTGAAATGTGGCAAAAGGTTGAAAAGTTCAAGGGGGCCGAATACTTTCGCAAGGCACATGTCATTTCTTGGAGCGCATCCGAAAGACGGAACCCGACAGGTGCAATGCAAACATGCATTGGCGATCACTCATGTGAATGCTGCTGCGTGTTTGTCATTGCTGGCAGTGATAAACTCATGGTTAATTGTTATATGCATCTCTAGTTCTGTTCAGATGGACCCAGAGACGCATCAGAAAAGCGGATGTTCATACGGAGGCAAGACTACATGTGAACATACCCTAACATTGGATATCTCTGATGTCACCCAAGCTAACAACTGTCCCTAATACAGTAAGTGGCTTAGGACCCAGCAACACCTTGGTAAGGCCCAACAAAAACTAGACAAACACCAAACCGAAATTTTCAAAAGCTCAAAGGTCCAAAAGTACACTAACAAGACGGAGACAAGAAACAAAATACTAAGGGGAACGTGTATGAACGGGGCTGCGACAGAAGTCTGGCATATTTTCAACCCTACATCCGGCACAGTCCTGTTCGCATTAGTGAACAGCCTCCCGAACGCCATTATCAGGCGCATTACATAGCGCACCCGGTACTTTGTAAAGCGTCTGATTTCGGGGGCCGTGCTGAAGGTGGGGCACACTAGAACCATATGAAGCTACGACAATTCTAGGCGCATTACTGCTGAAACAGGTATACCACTTTCAAAGTGGTATACCTGAGCCAGAAATGTCGTCTTACTGCTAGAATGTGCATGATTTATGACCCCCTGTACAGCGGGTTCATAAATCTGGAACATTCTATGCTATTACAATGTGCATACATGTGGTCGTACGTCTAACAAAACTTGCAGACACTGGACAGAAAAAACAGCCACAGCAGAATTAGGATCCAAACCATACTCTGTACTATTCAGACTTCCTAACGAGCTCAGGGACAAAACTCAGATGAGCTGACAAACAAGGATCATGAGTAGTGATGAGCGATTACGTTGACTATCGTCATCGAGTCGATAGTCGATAACGGCAATTATCAAGACGATTTCCGATAATAGATTATCGCCGATGACCATTAAAGTCTATGGGAGAGGAACAACCCCTTCTTTAAATTACACCCAAACGGCTGGAGAAGCTGGAATTAACATCCACAACAGTCAAATGGATACATGCTACATCTTAAGCACAACACTAGGCTATAAAAGCCACAGAAAAAAAGCCCACCCCATTCACTATCCCTGTCTTTTTCCCACAGCATGACCCTTAAACCTGCATGACCCACAAATTAAAAAGTGCCAGAAGGCAGTACGATTTGAACCATCATTTTACTTGAACTGGAATTGAATATCCCTGTCCGGGGAACGCAGCATGAGTCCCAAACCTGCATGACCCCCAGATTTAAAAAGTGCCGGAAAAAGGAGTCTTTTAACCACCATTTTAGTTGAATGGACATTAACTATATCTGTCCTGTCCCGGGGAGTATGACCTTTAAACCTGTCTGACCCCCAGTTTAAAAGTGCCGGAAAAAGGAATCTTTCAAACCACCATTTTGTTTCACTGGACTTGACTATATCTGTCTGGGCCACAGCATGACCCCCAAAACCCTGTATGACCCCCAAGATTTAAAAAGTGCCGGAAAAGGAGTCTTTCAACCACCATTTTATTTTTCACTGGACATTGACTTAGCTGCCCTGGGCTCAGCATGAGCCCCAAACCTGCATGCCCCCAGATTAAAAAGTGCCGGAAAAAGGAGTCTTTCAACCACCATTTTAGTTTGAACTGGACATTAATATATCTGTCCTCTACCGCATTATGACCATTAAACCTTTCTGACCCCCAGATTAAAATGTGCCGGAAAAGGAGTCTTTCAATCACCATTTTATTTGAACTGGACATTGACTATATCTGTCCTGGGCCACAGCATGCCCCTTAAACCTGTTTGATCCACAATCACAAAGTGGCACTAGGGCTATTTTGTACAGTGACTGTCATTTAGCATATTTTTTGGTAACTGACATTTGTTTACAGAATTTATTTAGGGAAGTTTTATTTATAGTTTTACATTATTAACATTTTGCAACATACACCCCTCCCTGCAGTTTTTAAAGGTATTTTTTACACGTGTAGATGTGTTAATTCGTCCGCATACCCCATAAGTAATACAAATGTCCTAATCATCCCAAAAACACTTAGTTGAGAAGACATTTGCCCTCCTGGCTTCTGAGACTGATTCAGCCAATCAATTCAATGGTTTCATTTTTCCTCCAAATCCTTCTTCAGTGATTGGGGACAGACTCCCCTGGAGATCAAATGATGCGACCCCATAGTGACTCCAGCCCCAGAAAATTTTAAGCCTCAAATTGTGCAATTTGTGTCCACCCTGGAGCCCTTTTTGACACTATTTAAACCTCACAGAAATCACCTTTTGATTTTTTAAAGAGAAATGTTAAGCTCCCCTGATTGCCCCTAACGGTGAGAGCCAGTGCTGCCGTCAGCCATCTGTTAACAAGGAGGTCCAGCTGCCGGGGCCAGACTTACGTGGTGCGGTGAGAGCCAGGTGGCGTCCGTCATTATAACAGGGTTTAAAAATGCCTTGACCAGCAACAAAAACATCGTGCTGAAGCAGAGTGCGGAAGCGGAAGTGTGAGGTAAGACCTCCAGCCTTCCTCAGTACACAGTAAAGACCTGGGTAGGGCTTGCCCCTCCATATGAGTGCGGCCCAATTGAGCTTGACTTGGAAATACTGTTGGTTAACGCTCCTGTTCCACCCAGGTGCCCTTTTTCTTGGCATTCTTTTTCTCATTTTACTCAACGTGCAGCAAAATGCCCCCAAAAATTCAATACATGACCCATGAGACACTTTTGACAATTGTGAAGAACAAATGTCTGTTCGATACAACATTTTTTATAATAGGACCTGTAGTAAAAGCTGCATATCACAGCAAAATCCCCCCAAAAATTAAAAAATTTGACCCTTGAGCCACTTTTGACAATTGGGGAAGAACAAATGTCTGTTAGATACAAAAATTTTTATAATGGGGACCTGTAGTATAGCTGCATATCACAGCAAAATGCCCCCAAAAATTCAAAACATGACCTTGAGCCACTTTTGACAATTGTGAAGAACAAATTTTCTGTTAAGAAACAACTTTTTTTTTATAATAGGACCTGTGTTTTGCTGCATGTCACAGCAAAATGCCCCAAAAATTCAAAAACATGGACCCTTGAGCCACTTTTGACAATTGTGAAAGAACAAATGTCTGTTAAAAAAACAACATTTTTTTTATAATAGGACCTGTAGTATTGCTGCATTTCAAAGCAACATGCCCCCAAAAAATTATAAATTTTTTTGAGCCACTGTTAAAAATTGTGAGGGAGAAATGTCACTTAAAAGCCACATTTTTTTTTCCAAAGGACCAGGACTATTGCTGTATCTCAAAGCAACATGCCCCCAAAAATTATAAATATGACTTCTCAGCCACTGTTAAAAATTGTGAGGGAGAAATGCCACTTAAAAAGCCACAGTTCTGTTCCAAAGGACCACGATTATTGCTGTATCTCACAGCAACATGACCCCAAAAAATTATAAATATGACTTCTCAGCCACTATTAAAATTGTGATGGAGAAAATGCCACTTAGAAGCCACATTTCTTTTCCCAAGGACCATAATTATAGCGGTATCTCACAGAAAAGATGACCTCAAAACCATTGACAATGCATAAACTTCTAAAGGGTAAAAGTGAGTACAGGGAAATACGTGTTGTCATGAAACCTTGCTGTCTTTTACAGTCTCCACACAGCAAAACCAGCAAAATGAACTAATGGGTACTGTGAATAAAAATTGCAGTCAGAAATGATCATTTTAAAAAACATTTTTCAAGAGGACCATATCTGTTTGAAGACGAATGTGAAGTAGACAGGCAACTAAACGGGGACTTCGGCAATTGGGGCCACAACATCATCAGAGATCCATGCCTGATTCATCTTAATGAAAGTCAAATGATCCACATTATCTGTGGAAAGCCGGATGCGTTTGTCTGTAATGACTCCTCCAGCTGTGCTAAAGGGCCCAGCTCGATATGACGCTGGCTGCTGGGCAGGACATCACCTCTATGGCGTGGTGAGCAAGCTCGGGCCTTTCGGCCATTTTGGATACCCAGAAGTCTATTGGGTCCGGAACACATACAAAAACATCGGTGTTGAGACGCATATAGTCGTGAAACCATGATCTTAAGCTGGTCTCTGTGTGTTGTATGTGTGCCTGCATTGCCATGCGTTGGTGAGGTGTAATAAAGATTGCCAGAGGTCACCCATTAGGCTTCTGCCACCTTGCCTGCTGCTGCGCTACGGCTATTTGGCCTCTACTGCTGTCACGTCGCTGACGTTGTTCCACCATGAAATTTGAAGAACGTGAAGCAGACACAACAGATGTCTCAGTTGATCAATCAGCAAGGTCTCCATTTCCTGCATTTTACTCTCTATTTTGGGGGGGTGGAAGGAAAGTGCTGAGTTTTGTTTTGTACCGGGAATCCCGGAGGGTGGCCCCCCAGTAACTGTTGTTTTATTTTTATGGGCCCTTTAATGCGAGGATCATGTTGGGGAAATGGAGCATCCAAGCACTCATGTGAGAGATTTGGGGCCTTGATTTCCCAAGCCTCTGGGTCGAGGGGCACTAGCAACTGATCTTCCTCATCTTCCTCCTCCGCCTCAAAAATTCGCGCCAACTTCTTTCCAAGGCAGGGACGTCAGTAACGTCGGTGTCTAGGAATACCTCCTCCCCTCCTCCCCCTTCCTCCGGCACAGCTTCAACACAGCCCTGACTTGCCTGAGATGATGCACCCTGAGAGCTGAGGGCCACCTTGCACTAGCCCTGGACCCGAACCATGCCTAATGAAGACCGATAAAATTGAGAAACTGTCAGGCCTTGTGGTTCGATGGAGAGAAAGGCTCCGTGTCCGCATCTGTGTCCGTCTCCTCCTCCGTCGCTGGCGGGGACCTGATGTTTCAGAGTGTCCAACGATCGTTCCAAAAACTAAGATCACCACAATGCTCATGCTGACAAGGGCATCGTCCGCACTGACCATTTTGGTGGCTTCTTCAAACTGGCAAGGATGGTGCAGAGCTCTTTCACCTGCCTCCACTCTCGTTGGCTCAACACCCGAGGTCCGCACCGCTGCTTGTCAAAGGGCCCTTTTGACACTTCGTACTGCATAATGGCATTGCGCTGCTCCCACAATCGCTAGAGCATGTGGAGGGTGGAATTCCAGCGTGTTGCCATGTCAACAATGAGACGGTTAACTGGGAGGCCGAGCTGACGCTGCAACTCAACCAGGCGGGACGAAGCAGGGTGTGAACGGCGGAAGTGCGAACTCAGACCTCGAGCCTTCTTCAGCAGGCAGTCCAGACGCGGGCAGTGCTTTAGAAATTTCTCGACGACGAGGTTCATGACATGTGCCAGGCAAGGGATGTGCTCCAGCCTACCGATCTTAAGGGCGGCCAGCAGATTTTGCCTGTTATCGCACACCACCTTTCCTGGCACAAGATTGTTGTCACCCAGCCAGCACTCGGTCTCGTTGCGGAGAGCCGTCCACAGCTCCTGACCTGTGTGTGGACGGTCTCCAAGACAGATTCATTTCAACACGGCCTGGTTTCTTTGGGCCCGTGATGCCACCAAAAGGGGCCTTGGGGGGAAAGAGCCCTGCACCATCCCTGCGGTTTTGAAGAGCCCTCGCCGAGCCTTAGAGCCACCGTCACCCCCAGAGACATCCACCCAGCGAGCTGTCACAGAGATATAGCGGCCTTGGCCGTGCTTAATAGTTCATGTGTCGGTGGTGAGATGGACTTTTCCAGACACAGATGCAGAACAAACCGCTTGAAATTTTAGATGACACGTGGCTGGCCAGGGCAGGGACGGCTTTTCTGGCAAAGAAAATGCCTGCTCTCATCTGGTATTGGGGGCAGGCAAGGGCCATGACGTGGCGGAACCCATCTGTGTCCACCAGACGGAAAGGCAACATTTCCAAGGCCAAAAGCTGGGAATGCCGACATTCAGGCTTTTGGCTTTTGGGATGGTTTGGGTAAAATGTTTTCTTCTGCTCCCAAACCTGGGAAAAACAGAAGGCAGGCTGCTAGACTGACTGCTGTACGGCCTGCAGGTCGTCAAACTGGCGGGAGGAGAAAGGGTAGGATGGGTTTCTGGTGGTGTTGGTGGTACTCGGGCGACGGTGGAGGCTGAAGCGGAGGCTGATCCCTGATCATGAATCTGAGGAAAATGGGCAGCTGAGGAACGCTTGGTGGTGGGGGGAGGAGGAGGAGGGGGGGAGACAGAGGGTGTGACAGTGGGTTTGGGAAACCCGGCATTGGTGTGGCCTTTTTTGGCCAAGTGTTGCCTCCATTTCAACTCATGCATTCGCTGCATGTGGGCTAGACATGTTGGGTGGTGGTTTAAACACCTAAGATTTTTTGCCTCTACTTATGCGTTTACGGCAAAGGCGGCATATGACGTCGCTGGGTGAATCAGAGGCTTGCTCAAAGAAGGCCCAGGCTAGAGAGGTTCTGGACCTTTTTGACGGCGATAAGCGAGGAGCGGGGTTTCCACTGACCGTGGCTGGCGGAATCATATCAGCGGACTTCTGCGACCGCCCTCTCCCTTTTTTGAGGCGGGACCCGTATTGACACTACCCCATCATCTTCCTCCTGTCCAGTGATGAAGCGCTCGCAAGCAAATTCTGCGGAAAAGACCACGATGGATCCGCAATGTCGTCATCATCATCAACACAGGTGACTTGGTCGTCCTGACTTTCTGCATCCAGAAGCTGCAGGCTACAAGCAAAGGGCACTGCAAGGCGTTGCCGACTGCCCGGGATTTTTGACGATTGACCGGCTTTCTTATCCTCCTCTGATGGCATCAGTAACTGGGCGTCAGAGCAGACAAAATCATCCTCTTTGGCCTCTTGATATTTTAACATGCCTTTTGACCCCAACCGCATTTTGTCATCAAAGAGGTCTTCAGAAAATGGATTATCCACAGTGGTGGGTACACGAGTTGACATTTGGGCTGTCTTCGCTTCATGTTGGACGGATGATGATGATGCTGATGATGACATTTGTGGCCGGGACTGGGAGGACGAGGAGGTAAGACTGCTGGATGCAGGTTGCATTAACCACTGAAGAACAGATTGGCGACACTGTTCGTTACTGAGATTCACAGGGCCCTGACCCAGCGATGACAGGCCTGACGGTCCTGCAACCGACGATCCGCTGGCATGCGTGTTGTCGCCAGCACTGGAAGGAGCACCTTCTCTCGTACCTCTACCTCCATGTCCTACGCCCCTCTTTGCTCGCTTACCACCTGAATTTCGCTCCATGTTCAGAAAGACAAAAATTTGAGAAGGTATGGAAGAGTTTTGGAAAGTCTCTTATTAAAAGACGGCAAATCACAGCTATTCTCAAATCCCTAAAATCAAAACAAAATTGCTGGATTCAATTTTATCTGCAAGGTGGCTCTATGAACAAAGCTGGCCTGCGCCAAAGTGATAAAAAACACGTATCTGACATGTATACGGATAATTAACGGTATTTTTTGCACCTAAAAATATACCTGCGGTGACGACAAAATTGCTGGATTCAAATTTAAGTGCAAGGTACCTCTATCAACAAAGCTGGACTGCGCCAAATTGAAAAAAACACCTATCTGAAATGTATACGGATAATAAAAGGTATTTTTGGCACCTATCAGTACACCTGTGGTGACTACAAAATTGCTGTATTCAAATTTAACTGCAAGGTGGCTCTATGAACAAAGCTGGCCTGCGCCAAATTGAAAAAAACACGTATCTGAAATGTATACGGATAATAAAAGGTATTTTTGGCACCTATCAATACACCTGTGGTGACTACAAAATTGCTGGATTGAAATTTAAGTGCAAGGTACCTCTATCAACAAAGCTTGACTGACCAAAAGTGAAAAAAACACGTATCTGAAATGTATACGGATAATAAAAGGTATTTTTGGCACCTATCAGTACACCTGTGGTGACTACAAAATTGCTGTATTCAAATTTAACTGCAAGGTGGCTCTATGAACAAAGCTGGCCTGCGCCAAAGTGAAAAAAACACGTATCTGAAATGTATACGGATAATAAAAGGTATTTTTGGCACCTAAAAATACACCTGTGGTGACTACAAAATTGCTGGATTGAAATTTAAGTGCAAGGTACCTCTATCAACAAAGCTTGACTGACCAAAAGTGAAAAAAAACACCTATCTGAAATGTATACGGATAATAAACTTTTTTTTTTGCCCCAAAAAATACACCTAAAATTTTTTTTTTTTTTGTTTCCCTAAAAGAGGAGGTTTCACACACCCAAACAGCAGTGTGGGAAAAGGGTTTTAAAAAGTTTGAGTATTTTGGGAGCGAGTTAACAAGTCCGCGAGTGTGTTTCCCTTTAAAGGGGTTTCTTTAAGTTTTTGGAGACTTAAGATTGAGAGACTTTAGATTTGGGGATTTATTAGGGGACAGTTTTGGTACCGCTTATTATTATATTTATTCATATATTTTTTTAGAAACCCTCCCCATGATTTCCCCATGTTTGACAATCCCCTTGGCCAGTGCCCCAACCTGTGCAATGAAACCCTTTCCCTTGAGCAACCATTCAAAGGGCATACTGCTTTTTCAAAAATGTGTGCACACTGCACATTTAGAACCCGGATCCTGGATCTAAATAAACAAGTGGCGACACGAATCCATTGCCAACTTGGAAGCGAGTTTGTCGCTCCCCTTGAGCAACTCATTTCGCAGATTTAGATGCTGGGAGGGGGGTTAGCATGGAGGTGCAGGAAAATAGGAGCAAATTTGGGTAAAGTCAAAAGAAGGGAAAGGGGGAAAGATGTCAGGAAGGCTAGTCCTGTTTTGGGAAACACCCCAAAAAATTTTGAAAAGATTGGCAGATAGGGGGGAAATCAGCTCAGAAATAGCTTTTCTGCAGCAAAACACTCCCTCTGTCTGCTCCAGAAAATGGGGAATGGGCTGCAGGTCGGGCCAGACATGCTAGTAGTTGGGGATTTCCATAATTAGGGCACAGAACAGGGAAAACTGCCACAAAGACCGGATCGTCGAACAGTATGTTTTTACCGGGGGCCCAGTTCACTTTCGGCAAAGGGGTTTGAAAAGACTCTGGGGGGGGCCGGGTTTGGAATCCAGCTGCCAGGTCCACATGGCACCAATGAAAATTTTTAAAATTTTTTAGGTGGATTCCTTAAAAAGGGATTTCAAAACATTTGGGCCCAAAAAACTCAAGGCAAGGCCCCTCCAGGGGTAATTTTTTTTCAGAAATATTACCTTTCCCAAACCGACCCACACCAAGAGGCAAAGGGAGTTTTAAGAGGTGAATGGGGGGGCTAAAAAATTGGGTTTTGGGGAAAGGGATAGGGTTTTTGGAGAACGGGCCTGACTTCTGTTTTGGCTCGGGCTCTATGCTTGGTTAGGGTTCACCTAAAGGGGGATGGTGCAGCGTTTTGGGGGAAAAATTTGGCCGGAATTTTGGGGAATATTTAAACTAGGGGGACGGGGGGGGGGAACCTACAAAGATAGCTGCAAGATATTTGAAATAAAAAACGGGAAAAATTTAGTAATAAATCAGGGGTGGAGGGGGGAGGGAGGGTTTTGTAAAAATATTTTAAAAATATCAGGGAAAAAAGGAAAATAAAAACAAAAATCCTAAAATTCCCCCCCCCCCAATGCTAACCAATCCCAAAGGATCTGACCAACAAAAAAAAATAAACAAAAATTTACAAATACTGAAGAAAAATATGACATAGGGGGGATAACAAGACTGGCGGGACGAGAGCTACCCCTGGGGTTAACTTACGGGAATTACAGTCTATTTAGAAAAGGATCTAAAAAACCCGGAAAGGGGGGGGTTGCCCCTCTCCTATGTAAAAAATCCTGTCGAACCCAACCCATGGGGGAAGATATAGGAAACAGGTTTGAACAAGGGGGAATCATTATGGTAAATATACATGGGGGTAACAAAAAACCAATATAAAACTAAAAAGGGGGTCTGCTATACCCCCCAAGAATAAAAACCCAAAGAAAAAATGTACTCCTCACCCAAATAAAAGAGGGGCAATCAGAATGAGGGTTTATTTTTTAGGGGCGACTTTAAACTATCCAGAAAATAAATTTTTGGGAATCAAAAAACCTTTAGCTCTCAAAAAGGAAAACGGGTTTTTTTTGTCAATAACTTATGATAATTCCCTTTTCCCAAAGGGTGCAAAAAACCGACTAGGGGAAAAGGGCCCCTTTTCAGATTTAAAAATTGACTAATAGACCTGACAGAGTAAAAAAGGGTTTTCGGGTTTTGAGGGGCACCTGGGAAAGGGGGACCATAATAAAAAAAATTTTCCCCCGTTTATCTTTAAATAGAGTTTTTGTAAAGGGGACCAAAAAAACACTAAATTTTTTAGGAAGGCTAATTTTATTTGTTTTAGGGGGGGGCCCAAACCTTTTTGACGGGAAAATTTGGGTTTAAATATGAAAGAACTAATAAAAAAATGGGATATTTTTAAAACATCCTAGCTACCACTTTGAGAGGTACATACCAAAAAGGTAAAAAAAATTAAAACGGGAAAAACCCAAATTTGGGGATCAACAGGGTGTAAAAGGGGAAAAAAAAAACCAAAAAAAAAGCTTTTTTAAACCTACTAAAACAGAGGGTATAAAAGAGGAAACTAAGAACTATAAGGAAAAAAAATAAAGTTTTGTAAAAAAAAAAAGGAAGAAAAGGGCGGGAGACGGAAAAAACATATCCCAAAAAAGAAAACTAACCCCCAAAAAAATTTTTAAAAACTATATAAATAGTAAAAAAGATTAAAACGAAAATTTTGGGCCCCTTTGAAAAAAAACTGGGGGAAGACAGTAGGGGGCGATGAAAAAAAAGCAAACCTTTTAAAACACTTTTTTTCTCCACGGGTATTTACCGAGGGGGATGAGCATCCTGTTGAACAGGGGGATGAGTAAAACCAATTTTAAAATTTTTCTTGTCAACCCGGGAAGAAGTGCAGCTCCGTTTTAAGAAGATTAAAATAGCCCAAATCCCCAGGCCAGATGGCATACACCCACGTGCCTAAGGGGGGTTAAGTATGTCATAGATGGGCCCCCCTATTTTTAATATTTAGGGACTGTCAAATTTAACGGGAAATGGCCCCAAAAAAAAATTTCGCAAAAGCAAATGGGTGCCAATTTAAAAAAGGGGTAAAAAAAATTATCCAAAAACTATGGGGCCGGTTAATTTGCCCCTCTGTTGTAGGTAAAATGTTTAAAGGGTTTTCTCAAGATGCTATCCTGGAGATCTCACTAAAAATTTAAATTTATACCCTTCCACGGGGTTTTATAAGGATCGGCCCCCCCCCCCCCCTTGTCAGACTAATCTAAATCAGCTTCTAGAGGAATCGGGTGCTCCCCGGACCCGGGGAAGAGGCACGGGATTCATATATCAAATTTTACTAAAGCTTTTATACGGTCCCACAAAAAAGGGTTGGGTAAGTAAAAAATAGAATGTTTTGGAAAGGGGGGAAAATGTTTTCAAGGGGGAAAGCAACTGGCTCTCTTAGAAAAAAAAGGGGTAGAAAATTTAAACGTTGCAAACCTGACGGGATTGCGGGTTACTAGTGGGGTACCACAAGGGTTTTGGGTTTGGGCCCCTATCCTACTTAAACCTTTTTCTTTTAACAAATTTTACACAGGGTTTTGAAACAGGAATTTTCGAACTTTGCAGACGATACAAACCCCGTCGGGAAAAGGGTAATCAACACAATAGGGGATAATGTGTTATTAAAGAGATCTGGATAATTTGGGGAGGGCGGGGCGGGGGAAAAGGCAGTTTGGGGGTTTTAAAACACAGATAAAGCAAGGTTATGCACATGGGGGGGGAAAAAATTTTCCATTACATGACTACATAAAAAAAGGGAAAAAGGCGGGGGTTAAAATACATGGAAAAGGGACTTGGGAACCCGGGTTTGGCCCAAGTAAACTTAATTGTAGCACCCAAGGTGTCAACAGCACTCCCAAGGGAAAAAAGGGAAACCAATGGGGGGGCTTTAAAAGAAGGGCTTTAGAGGCACTTGATAGAACATTATTTTTCCCTTTATACAATCACTGGTTAGCCCAACAAAAGGGAATTTTGGGTGTACATTTTTTGGCACCATGCACAAAAGACTTTGGGTAGACTTGAACGGGTACAAAGGGGGTTAAAAAAAAAATAAAAAAAGGGGACAGGGGGACTACAGTCCCAGAAAGATTAGAAGAATTAAAGGGGTTTTTTAGTTTAGAGAAAAGACGGCTTCGGGGGGGCATAAAAAATATTGGTTTTTAAAAACATCAAAGGGCAATATAGAGATTTCTCCCAAAATTTATTTATACCCAGGGGCTGTAAACTAAACAAGGATGGCCCTCCTCTACGTCTTGAGGGAAAAAAGTTTTTTACATAAACATAGAAAGGGGTTTTTTTTACTGTAAGGAGGGAGTGAGACTGTGGGAAATCTCTGCCCCGAGGAACTTGTCAGGTGAATTTTTACTAACGAGTTCAAAAAGGGGTTTGGGTGCATTTCCCGGACATAATAATAAAAAAAAAAGTTTTAAATGTCTAAGGAAATTCAGGAGAGGGGCATTGGGCCCCCCGGGTTTTTTCCCAATTTTCCCGAAATTGGGTTCGGGAAAGGGAATTTTTTTCTTAAAAAGAGGACAATTGGGTTCTACCTCATTGGGTTTTTTTCCTTCCTCTGGATCAACACCTTAGACAACAGTGGGAAATGGATGGGCTCCCCGCTTTTTTTTGGCCTTACAAACTATGAAAAAAAAAACCTTTCGGTGACGACAAAATTCTGGGTTCAAATTTAAGTGGGAAGGTTCCCCTATCAACAAAAGGCCCGGACTGCGGCAAATTGGAAAAAAAAACCTATCTGAAATGTTTAACGGATAATAAAAGGTATTTTTTTGCAACCTAAAAATACACCCGCGGTTTACGACAAAATTGCTGGATTCAAAATTTTAAATGCAAGGGACCTTTTATCAACCAAAACTTGAAATGACCAAAAGGGAAAAAAAAAAACGTACTGAAATGTAAAAACGGATTTAAAAAAAGGGAAATTTGGGACCTAAACAGTACACCTGTGGGGATACAAAATTGCTGTTTTTCAAAATTTTTAAATGCAAGGGGCCTATGAAAAAAAGCTGGCCTGCCCCCAAAAATAAAAAAAAAAACCTATCTAAATTATACGAAAAATTAAAAATTTTTTTTGGCACCTAAAAATACCCTGGGGTGACTACAAAAAATTTCTGGGGTTGAAAAATTTTTGTTTCAAGGTACCCTCCCATCAACAAACTTTACTGACCAAAAATGAAAAAAAAACCTATTTAAATGTATACGGATAATAAACGGGAATTTTTTGCACCTAAAAAAACACCTTCGGTGACACCAAAATTTCTGGGGTTCAAATTTTAAATTTCAGGGGCCTTTTATGAATAAAGCTGGGGCTGCGCCAAATTGAAAAAAAAGCCTATCCCAAATTTTAACGGGTAATAAACGGTATTTTTTGCACCTAAAAATTTTCACCTGGGTGACAACAAAATTTTCTGGGGTTCAAATTTTTAAATTGCAAGGGGCCTCTATGAAAAAGCCCGGGCTGGGGGCCAAAATTTAAAAAAAAAAAAACCCTATTAAAATTATAAAGGATAATAAACTTTTTTTTTTCACCTAAAAAAAACCCCGGTGACACAAAAATTTCTGGATTCCCAAAATTTAAATTTCAAGGTCCTCTATGAAAAAAAGCTGGGACAGCGCCAAAATTGAAAAAAAAACCCCCTCGAAATGATACGATCATAAAAAAGGGATTTTTTTTCACGTAAAAAAAACACCCGCGGTGGGCGACAAAAAATTTCTTTATTCAAATTTTTAAATTTCAAGGAACCTCTAACAAAAAAGCTGGACTGGCCCAAAAATTGGAAAAAAAAATGGGCCCATCTGAAATGTATAAAAATAAAAAAACGTTTTTTTTGCACCTAAAAAAACCCCCCGCGGTGACGAAAAAATTTGGGGGGATTCAAATTTAAGTGCAAGGAAAACCCCTAACAACAAAATTTTAGGGGACCAAAAGTGAAAAAAAACACTATCTGGAATTTATACGATAATAAAAATGGAGTTTTGCACCTAACAAATATACCTCACTTTTAAAAAAGACTGTTTACTAATAAATTCAGGCGGGCCCCAAAATCCCAAAATATCTCAACAAAAACTGTTAATAAAAAAGGGTATTGCAAAGCAAGTCTACAACTAAATCCCGGGTGCACAAAACCATACCGTTAAAGAGCCTGTCGTCTTCCCGCATGGCCCCCCCCCCCCCCCCCCCCCTGCTCCCCCCCGTGACTTTACAGGCTAGGGCTCCTTTAAAAAAACTCAAGGCCCAACTTCCTAAAATCTGCAAATCTCTAATCTTTAAATAAATTTTCTACGGGTTCCCAAAAAACTAAAAGTATAAACTTTCTCTGTGAACAAATAAATAATTTCGCTGAGCCCGTTTGCTGACCCGTTTTAACCCAAGGGAAAGCGCACGTCCTACTGCATGAGACGCTGACACCACTGAGGAAAAAAAGGAAGGGTGCTATGTAAAAAAGGTTTAAGTGGGTTTTTCCCCCGGGCCAACCGGGAACCAAAAAAACACATCCCCGCATGACGTCGCACACACAGCCCCAAAACCCCGCTCTATTCTTAAGCGATTTGGGTTGGGCCGGCCCCAAAAAAACCCGGGAAACGCCAAAAAAAGGGGCGATATTAATAGATTTTGCGCAGTTTTTTCCCAAATTATCGCGTGATCGAAAAAATCCGATCAACATAAAAACCGTGCCGATTTCAACTTTGTCGATAATAATCGATCAACACTAATCGTGAGTAGTTGACATGCAAACACAGACAAAAGACAGACATACACATATTACTGCTGGCCCAATAAGCAGAAGATGACAAAAGAATTTCTGCCATTGGTAACAGGTACACCTTTTTGATGTGAGATACAATGTAACCTTTAAAAAATAAAGCATTTCTTCTTCTAGCTAGAATGTATTGCAGAACATTTTTTAAGGTCTGAATTTTGCTAAAATATTGTTACCTCCATTCAAATGTTCAGCTTTTTAGATGCAGCTTTTAAAGTCAAAACCAGGAATGGATTTAAAACAAAGAGAAGTCTCAGTTTTTCCCTGTTTGGCTTCAAAAACTCCATCTAGAAAGCTGAACATTTAGACACAGCCTTAATGGAGTATTCCCATCTCACTGATTGTCTGTAAGGCTGCATTCCCACGGCAAGGGACAATAAACCGGACGGTATTTGTCCTGTTTTGCGGCCGTCCCCACGACCGCGGGGGGGGGGGGGGCGGCTTTTCTCCATGATGAGCGGAGAAGAGCCCTCCCATTGAGGTGTTCATATTCTGTCCGGAAACCAGACAGAAGAATGAACATGCTCAATGTTTCTTGAGCGGACCGTGGGTGGCAAAACCAGTGGGGACTGCTGCACGGGTTTTCCATAGAGCACAATTGTGCTCATTTTCAGCCGTTTTTTCAGGCGGTCTGAAAAACCGGCCGAAAACCCTTGCCGTGGGGACATGCCCTAAACGTGTAAGCAAAGTTAAATAAAGATTGTTACCAAATACATTGCTATTCTGATTTGGCTTCTCTTGATAGAGCAGTTTTTATCTTTTGCTGGTTTAATAGGCCAGCTTGGCTTTACAGTACCACTGAGCTTGTGCTGTGAGTGTCTGAGCCCTAACCACCCGATTGCCGTACAGTCTGCCCAGAACTTGCCAACTCTCTTAGACCACCAGGAGAGTTGGCAAGTGTGTCACACCAGTGACACAACTGTGCTACCCCGAGTGGACAGCTTCCTCTCTCTCTGCTAGCTAGGCCATTGACAGCTGAAATGTCAGTCACTGCTGTAGAACTGTGAAGAGCTGGCTGTTAAACACCCAGATAAGAAAACCTTTTTAATGAGATCAAGTGAACTGGTACAGCTCACTACTGGGGCACAATTCATGATAGGGGCATAAACTGCAGAATACCTGTAAGACTATATGTAATCACTCCAATCATTAGAAATATCATTTATGTGAATTGCATGGTATTAAAATTGTATGATCCTAGCTTTTAATAGTAGCCAATAATCCATCATAACAAATAATACATTGTGATATATTGATAGAGCACAGTTCTTACTCTGCAGAGCCAGATGATTTATTTATTAACTGTATATTGTAAAATGTTAGTTTTGGTAATATAATACTATGGTATTAGGAATAGCAGTCTGCTTGTCAGCAAATCAAATTACATTGAAAATACATGAAATATGGCAATGCTATTGATGTGATTACTTGTGGAGAGTCACTCCATACATCGGAACATTGTGACATTAAGGAGAGCTGGGCTGTTCTTAGGGTCACACAAGGTCCCTCTGGATTGCTGAGAGATAAATGTACAAGAGAACATTGTTGTAACTGAGATCCCGTTCAGTAAATACAATTCATGTGCTGCTGTTCTAAAGCTTGTTAATCAGTTCTTCTCTATTTTTACAAGTCTCACAAGACAGTCCTCAATCTCCCAAAGCTTGCTTCACATGTAATAGTGATGTTGTCTTGTATTCAACCAATATCTACTGGCTTTTTAACCCCTTAAGGACCAGACCATAAATGGCCTTAATGACCAGCTTAATTTTTTAGCTTTTTCCTCCCTGCGTTTTAACAGTCATAACTTTTTTAGTTTTACTATGACGGAGTTGAATGAGGACTAGAGATGAGTGAATCAATTCTAACGAAGTGGAATTCGTTTAGAATTTCAGAAAAAATTTGATTCTGAACGAAGCCGAATTTCCTGGTGATTTGTGATTTCTTCTAAAACGGCCACGAGCACGTGGCGTGACATGGGGCAAAGATCTATGGGAGAAAGAAAGGAACGCCCTCAATGCCATGACATGCAGCCAATCAGCAGCCAGCTGTCACGGATGCCCCTGCAACCCCCGTCTCGGGTCGCGGGCGGATCCGTGCCCCCACTCCGAGCGGCGCCCCGTCCCGCACCTCGGGTCCGGGGTCCACTCACTCCTCTGCCCCTACCACAAGCCACTTATCCGGCCACGCTCCTGTCCTGTCCGTCTCGGTCCCTTGGCGCGCGCGCGCGCCGGCACTGTGAAATTTGAAGGGACAGTGCACTGGTAATTGGTCATTACCGGGCACTGCTCCTATTGAAATCCGGCCTCTTCCTGGTAGCCTTGCCGAATCCTTAGTGTTCATGCCTTTGGAGAAAGCATTCCAGAAATCTAGTCTAGTCTTGTCTACCGTGTACCGAACCGCCAGCCTACGTTTACCGACCACAAATCTTGCCGCCTGCCCAGACCCTTTGCCTGTCCACGTTTACGAACAGAGCAGGCTGCCCAGACCTTCTGCCTGTCCCCGTCTACGAGCCTGCCTGACGAATTTGTACCTCACCTACCCTTGGCCGCCACCGCAGGCAAGTCGCCCGTGGAAGAGACCTGGTAGATTCCCGTCGCAGCAAGTCCATTCCGCTTTGTGGCGGGCTCTGGTGAATACCGGGACCTACTTAGATTCCCCCCCTGGGTGGGCACTACCTCGCCTCGGGGGCCCAGCGGACCCACCCCCAAACCGTTACAGTGGACCCGGGCCCAGGGATCCCGCCAAAGGGGCCCGTTACCCCCGGGCGGATCTGACGACCGTTGTTGCCCGCCAGTCTAGCAACTAGGTCAACAGGCGCAGAAAACGAACACTGTCCCCCTTTTTTTGCAGCAACTCTCACCCCCCACCACAACCTTTTCCCACATCTTGGTTTGTTCCTCACGGTTCCTGTGGCTCTGGGGGTCCCAAGCTTCGTACTTGGTCGCCCCCACCAAGAAACATGGAGCCCCAAAACTCTGCGGGGGGTTACCCCAATTTTCTATACTGGAGCTGAGGGCCATCAGTTTTGTCCGAATGTGCAAAAGTGTTTTCGTATCACCCTGCCCCCGGGGAAGGGCCCTTATGGGCTACCCCTCTGTGGGACGGGAACGATTCGGTACGGGGGACTTACAGTCGTTCCCATGATTCCCGCATGTTTTCGGACGAACCACCTTTTGGCACCTCCCTGAGACAGCCCTCTAAACCTACTCCGGGGGGTCTTTTTGTGGGAAGGGTTAAATTTCCCACTTTAGCCAGAACTGCCCATGGAAACGGGGCCGCCCTGTGTGCCACCTTCAAGAAAGGGCTCTCAACCGATTTAAGACATTTTAGCCGCTAAGACATCCCATCTTCCCTCAGTGACTTGATCCATTTAGCTCCCGCATTGAGTGCGTTCATTGAAGGGGAAGAGAACTTCGGCAAGAGGTCAGTTAGCCCAACCTCCCCGGTTTCCCGCCGGGCACCGATTTTCCCAAAGGGCCCCTGCGCCACAGTCGCCAACACTCCCGAGGACCCATCGTTTTGATCGGGCTCATCTCCTGAGCAAAAAGTTGGCCCAGCGTCATAGAAGGGAAAAGGGCCCTCTACTGGGGCAGCCCAAACTTTCCGGGAGTTGTCCCAAGCTCCAACATCGGGAAACTCCCGCACCTATTTTCTGTGGAGAGGCATTCCTAGATGCAAATCCTCTTCTCCACTTTGCGATGCCAAAAAGGTCTGTTTGAACGGGAATCTCTTCCAAGTTCCGGCTTTTTCTGGATTCGGGCTCACCGGAATTTTTTCCCTCATTTCCCTTGGTGGACAGATTGTCTTCCGGGGTTCCCCCCGAAAAACCGCCTTATCTGTCTGTCAGGGGAGCTGTTTAGGGGGCCCCACCCATTTTTTGCCCCAAGCCACTTCCCCCACGGGGGGGCCTACATAAGGAAGAGATCCCCTTCTACTGCTGATCGCTCCTCTGGGCATCCTCCCGGTTCCATGGCGCGGCTCCCTTTCAAACGCGGGGACGGGGTCTGGAGAAGAAAATCGTTGGAGTCCAACTGTCGGGGGCTTGTTTGGGGCGCCCCCCCCGGGTTTTTTTCCCCCCGTTTGTCCCCGCCCCCCCCCCCCCCGGTCTGCCCCCGAGAAAAGGGATACGTTTATGTTTCCTGAAAAACAGGCCGAGAGTTTTCCCCCGCATCGTTTACGACTGCCCAATTGATTTTTCCCGGGCACCAGTCCCCCTCGGGGAGTCTACCCTTATCGTTTCCGAACCCAAAACCAGTGGAAAACGCCCAGGAATTCCGGAAGGGCTTCTTTCGAAAGTCCCTTCTCCGGGTGCGGGGTTCTTTTTTCGTAAAAAAAAGGAGGGTTCTTTACGGCCCTGCTGATCCCGGGGGTCTGAAAAAAATCACTAAAAAAGGGTACCCCTCCCTTGACACAGACTCTTTTGACCGCGCGGGGCGAAAGGGATCTTCTCCAAGTGGTCTGAGAGGGACCTACAATTGGTCCGAATCCGCAAGGGGGTGAATGGAAAACCCCTTCAACACCAGGGACGGGCACTTTGGTACCTGGGGATGCCCTTCGGACTGTGTAATTTGCCGCCACTTCCCGGAGCTTTTAATGAATTTCAGAGATCTCCTCTACAAACCCGCGTAGTGGTTTACCAGATGGGTATCTTGGTGTCTCTGTGACCCGAGACCCACCACAGCCATGTTCGTCAGGGGTTTTAAACGTTCGAGAGAACATCTGTAGCCAAGCAGGGGAGTGCCCTTCCCCCAAAACCGCCCTTTCCCTTTCTGGGAAAAAAATAATTTCTGACAAAGGCTTACGGTGGTTTCCAGCTAAAATGAGCCTGTTGCAGGGCCACGCCCATCCCTGCGAGCCATACAGGCTCCGGGTTTTGTAAATACTATCGCCAATTTTTTCCCCCCTTTTCTACGCTATGGTACCGATATGGCACTTTTAAGAAACCCCTAACCCCGCAGCTGGCCCTCCGAAGGAAAGGGGATTCCTAAAACCAACTGCCCTTTTACCACAGCATCTTCCATTTGCGGCCGGGCCCCCAAACCATTCATTTTGGGAAAGGGTGCCTCATCTGTGGGGGTCAGAGCATTCTTACCAAAAAGGGCCCCCCGGCAAGACCGTAAGTGTGGCTTCTTTTCCAAGAAATTCTCCTTGGGCCCAGAGGAAATACAATTGGCGACGGGACTACAGCTATAACTGGCATTGGAGGAATGGGGTTATCTGCTGGAAGGTGCTCGCCACCCTCCGCATCTTTCGGACCACAAAAACCTCCAATACCTCCAGAGGGTCAGCGACTTTAAACCCCCGCCAGGCTAGGGGGTCCTCTTTTCTCCCGGTTCGATTTTGAGATCCACTTTTGGCCCGCAGAAAAGAACGTAAAACCGACGCTTCCCCTTTTTCCTCCGACGTGGTGGGTGAAAACCCCGGGGGCACATAATTCCCCCGAAAGTCTTAACTCGGCTGCCCCTTTACCTCCGGGAAAGGGTTCCTCGGGAAGACCTACGTAAGCCCTGCTCTCCCGACGTATCTTGAAATGGGGACTTGCTCCCTTTGGGGGGTATCCCGGGGCCCGAAAAAAATTTCTTGATATCCCTTTTTTATTGAGGGCCCCAAACCGTTTAAGGGTGTCAAGGACTTTGTTTATCTTGTAAACCCCTTTCCCAAACAAGACGCCCTCACAACCGGGGGTCTACACATTCCCTTTCCCCTCCCCACTCAACCTGGACCCATATACGATGGACTTTTTAACCGATCTCCCCCCTTCAGCTGGAACACCATTGTCTGGGTGACACACATCGGGTTTTTCCAAATGGGCATTTTGCCCGCCCGGCCCCGTCTGCTCCCCGCCTGCTGAGAATTTTTTTCATCAAGTTTTTTCGTCTGCACGGGTTCCCGCAAATCAATCGGGCCAGGGGGGTCCAGTTTTTTTTTCCAAGTTTTGGCGCCCTGTTACCCCAAATCGGGGAAGCCCACTTACCCCCTCTTACCACCCCAGACAATGGCAAAGGGGGAGGGGTCAATCATTTTTTGGGGGGTTTCCTACGCCCTTTTTCCTGCACCCAAGATGATGGGCCCAAATGCTGCCCTGGGCGGAATTCCGGGAAACTCCCCGATTTAAGTCCGCGGGGGGCCCCCCCTTCTATATGAAAGGTTCATCCCCACCCCCTCTCCCTCTGGGATCCCTGCCGAGGCTGGCCGATACATGGTCCCCGGACATGAAACCATTGTCCCAGACCCGCAGTCCTGCTCCACTTCCCAACGCCGATGACTCAACCCATAAAGAAGAATCCCCCTCCTTCTTCTCCCTGGTAACAAGGTGTGGGGTCGGCCCAAAAATGTCCCCCCTCAAGATGCCTTCCCCCAAAATGGGCCCCCGCTTCCTGGACCCCTTTTAAATTCTTTGTCGTATTAACCCTCTCCCCACAAACTCCGGGTCCCCCTAGCATGCGAATTCCCAACTCATTCAATGTCTCACTACGAAGCCCCTGGCATTAACCGTTTCACTCAGAATCTGTCCCTCCTCCATCTGTGGGTGATGACTCCAATTCTTTGAGGTCAAGGGGATCTTGGGGATGGGGGGAAAAAAGGGAAGCGAAAATTTTTTGGTTACTGGAAGGGGTTTGGGGCCCCAGGGAGGTCTTGGGAGCCGAGGAGAACACCTGAACGCGCACATCCAAAATTCCTCCACTCCAGGAAGAGGTGGGGGCCCAGGAGGGGGGGGGGGGGTACTGTCACGAATGCCCCTGCGACCCACGTCCCGGGTCGCGGGCGCATCCGTGCCCCCACTCCGAGCGGCGCCCCGTCCCGCACCTCGGGTCCGCTCACTCCTCTGCCCCTACCACGAGCCACTTACCCGGCCACGCTCCGGTCCCGTCCGTCTCGGTCCCTCGCGCGCGTCGACACTGTGAAATTTAAAGGGACAGTGCACCGGTAATTGGTCATTACCGGGCACTGCTCCTATTAAAGTCTTGCCTCTTCCTGGCAGCCTTGCCGGATCATTAGTGTTCATGCCTTTGGAGAAAGCATTTCAGAAGTCTAGTCTAGTCTTGTCTTCCGTGTACCGAACCGCCAGCCTACGTTTACTGACCACGAATCTTGCCGCCTGCCCAGACCCTTTGCCTGTCCACATTTACGAACCAGAGCCGCCTGTCCTGACCTCCTGCCTGTCCCCGACTACGAGCCTGCCTGACGAATCTGTACCACGCCTACCCTTGGCCGCTACCGCAGGCAAGTCCCGCCAGTGGAAGCGACCTGGTAAATGGACTTGCTGCGGCGGGCTCTGGTGAATACCGGGACCTACTTCGATTCCACTCCCTGGTGTGGGCTTCTACCATTGCCTGCAGTGGTCCAGCGGATCCACTACCAGACCGTTACACCAGCCAACTTCTGTGATGTTACAGCCCTATAAATAGGGCAGCCAGGTTCAATTCTGCCACTTGTCACTGTGTCTCGTATACACAAGAATCTGTCTGTAGCTCCACTAGAACTCTGTGCAAAATACTTCTGATTTTAGAGTTACTGGGTTGAAATACCTTTCAAATACACAGGTGTGTGTCATATATATAACTGTTCCTGAACCAGCGTTTTTAATTTTGGGTATTGCTATCTGTGGCAAAGAGTTAATTTTTCACTTATTGTGGGGAACTCTGTGTCAAATCCAGTGTGTGTATTTCTGCCATACTTACTATTTTGCCATAGGCAAACTTAAACTCTATCAGTTCTCTATCTATTAAATACTAAAACGTAACTTTTATTATATCTAACTCTATACACACTATTTAAAAACCTGATCTCTATCCTCATCATTTAACCCTTTTTGCTTCTGAAAGAGGGAATAACTCCCTTTCTATCATCAAGTCTGGTGGAACCCCACCTATTAACAGGAGAGCCTTATATCTATAGCAAAGTACTAGCTTCAGTAAGGGATCCCAAGCCAACTACTTGGGCAGTCGTCCCTAATCTCATAGACACAGAACAATAGTAAATATAGTGATCAAAAGTCACTCTTTGTTCTCTTGCGAGATTCCCAATTTTTGGAGATTATATTTCTGCCATACACACATCTGAAATCCATCCAGTTCAGTCTGTAAGGAACACAGAAGACATGCAAATATTCAATTTACTTGTCATCTCTGTTTAGGATCAACTCCTGTTTCTTTTTGGCTTTAACAATACTGATGTATTATTGACCGATTGAAAGTGGACACTGAAGGATCAAAGGAAGGGCAAAATGATCAGTGACATCAACTCAAAATTACTGGTGACATCCTCTCTACTCCTGCAGGGGGGCTCTACATGTATCAGCGTTTAACAGAACAGGTTCTGTCAAAATCTGTGAAATCATTTGATGACAGTGTAAAAGGAGTGTGCTCTTTGACGCTATTGTAGGATCTTGGCCCTCAGCTCGGTTCTTTCCAGCTGGAGCTGATATTACCTTGTCAGGCTGCGTTTCCACTTCAGTTATTTGGTCACTTTTGACCCTGTAACTGCCCAGATAAGTGAAGTGTGAAGCGATTCTAAGAGCGGCGCCTGTCATCTGCGTGTCATACTAAATCACAGCATTGTTTCAATACCAAACCACGCTCCCTATGCATATTTCTGCATGGCACAATGTTCTATAACACCCTACAGGCTCTTTGCAGCCAGGAAATAGCTGTTTTTTAATGTGATTCGCCGCAAATAAATTCTAAATGAAATGAATTTTTGGGAAAAATTCGACAAATCAGCCAAATCAAATTTTTGAGAAATTCGCTCATCTCTAATGAGGACTTGTTTTATGCAGAAGAAGTTGTGTTTTTTGGGGAGGTAGACTGAGTTTACATATTAAAGGGGTTTTGCCACTATGTAATGTTGATGTGGGAACCTCCAAAATGGGTATTTAATCACTTTTCTAAATATATGTGATTACAAAAAGTGAAGACTCTGAGAGCTAAAGCATTTCTAAATCCCCCTTAGTTACCTCAAAGCTTCCACTAGACACGACCGAGGAGCTGAGGCTGCGCTTGCGTGAAACACTTCTTATCTGATGACAGACAAAATGAATGAGCTTTTAAGGCACCGGGTAGACAGTGCGGTCTGAGGCTGTGTCTTGCTGTATTGAGAATCCACTGTTGTACTGTTTATTATTTCACTTAAGTTTTGAGACTCTCCCTTATTCCTCACTCCTTACTCACCCCCTCCCTCTCAGCCCTGCAGCCTTCATGACTCAGCATGATTTGTTGAAATTCTCCCTGTGCTAAGGAGAGAGGTAAGAAACTTGGGTCCTGGCAAATTCCCTTTAACTACTGTTTTTTTTTTTTTGCAGCTCGAACATAAAAAAGCATTGTTTTTTTTTTTTAATTTTCTACACCATTCACATTTCACACCAATTAACCTGTTAGATTAACTCTACAGGTTATTACAGTTGTAATGATGTAAGTGTACATCAAATGTCAGGAAGAGGATAATATTATGGGTTTAGACACTCTGCCATATTTTCTACAGAGTACTAATAGGGCTTGCAATAAGGTACAGGAGTCCTCGGAGGAATATGTAGTTTTCCCCATAAAATTCTATACAAATCAAACTGGAAAAATTCTCTTAATGCTTCACCAGATGCTGTAGGTACAAAGAGTCACCATTTACCACAAGGCACCATTTTACTGCATTGAATAATGTGATATAAAGTTACAGCCTGTTTACCGCCTTTTTACAACAGCAGCTACATTCACAATTGTGTGCACATACACATTGTGTGGGCATCTGTTTATCTGTATAGAGTATACTGTGGTTTGCATTCTAGTAAATATAAGCTTTACAGCAAGATCTATGTAGCAATTTGCTGTGAGAAAAACAAACTCTAAGGCTTTGTTCACATCTGTGCCATCAATTTCATTTCTCTACAATGACGAAGTGCTGAATCTGTCACACAAAGGACTCCATCGTGTTCCATCGTTGTATCTGTTCTTTTGTTAAAAGTTTGTGGGGATGGGGATTTGAACTACTTACACTTGTATGTTTGGGTCAGTATTTTATATCAGTATGTGTAAGGGTATATTCACACTGCGTCTTTGTGGGGCGTGATTCGGCACGTAGTTGCAGTGCAATACCCCAAAATTACACCCCACAACTAAAGTAATTCATAGCTTTCATTGAGAGCTGTGATTACCTGAAAATTTCCTTGACATGTGTTATGTTCTGGGAGAAAGAAGTGGCTTGTCACTTCTTCCCGGTGCATAAATGAAAGTGAATGGGGGCCAGGTCAGAGCATTTTAGAAGTATGCGCTGGCCAGTGTGTACTCTAAAACACCCGGTGCATTACGGCACACACAAGTACGCGCCGCAATATGCCGTGTGAACATAGCCTAAGTCAATACCAGGAGTACAACCCTATATAGAGAAAAATTTTATAGAAAAATGTGCACATCTTCCATGTTTTAGACCCACTCCTAGTTTTGATTGACAAGTACTGATGCTAAATACTGACCACAATACTGTCATGTAATAGCAACCCTGGGGATGTCGATTATGGATGTCACTGTTGATGAACCTGTTATTTGTTTCTAATAGTAACAATGGATCCACAACACTTACTGGATTATTATTTAAACAGATATTGTTTTATTTCAACGTTAAGATATCAAGCATATAATATCACTCTATGTTTGTATCTAAGCTAGTATCTGTAAAAAAGCATCGGAAAATGATCTGTTAAAAAATAAAGTGTCTGTCGGCTATCTGCAGCAACTTATAATGACGCTCTTTACTATTGAAGAAGTGGCTACTTAAGAGCTGATCTCTGTAGCTCTAACGGCTGACACCTCCAGATCTTCTGTGGCAAGTTGTGGGGACCCTCTCTATGATGACCATATACCTAACAGGGTATGTCAACAGGGTTTGCACAGATAGGTCAACCCATTTTCTAATGGAAATTCAGCCGGCTGACCACTGTGGGTCTGACACCACCATTAACTTGCCAGTGTAAGATGAAAGCAACAATATATATTTTCTATTGCCACTGCATGAGAGTTCAAGTATTAAATGTACCCTTTCAAATAAATGTCAGTAGGCCTGAACCTAGTGTAACAGGAAATGTAAGGTTGTGGTCCCACTATGCCACTGCGGGGCCTGCTTTGAGGGGTCGGGACGAAGTGGCCATCGAGTATCTTCAGAAAGCCTCTAGTGGTGAGATTGGTTTAAACCCAAGATTGCCACTAGTTGCAAGCTCAGAGTAGTCCCGGGCAGTGACAGCTTACCACTGGGCTCAGAAACACCAATACAAAGCACCACACAGGACAGAACAAGACTAAGCAAACAAGGATCAAGGCAAACACAACAAGAACAAGAGACGTGCCAGGTACAGTGAGGGGAAGGACTAGACTAAAAGCAAGAAGACTAAGGCAAGATACAGGATGAGATACTAGCTAGACATCAGACTATAAATGAGAAATAGAGCTGATATAAACCAAGACTATACAACATACATAGCTAGACAAGCAGGAAGACCTGCTAGAGGCAGAACCATGGGCCAGAGAGCTCTGAGCAGAACCACAAGCCAGAAGAGGGGGCTAGATAAAATTAGAAAATAAATAGTGCTTACCTCTCCCTCTTTTATGTTCAATGCCTTAAAGGAGTTGTCTCCCCACAGGGTTTCAAAGAATGCATGAAAGAAATTCTCTGTCACTTCCTGGTTCATACTAATTTGCATAAGCTCCATGCTTGTACAGCTACGTTGTGCTTTCAGATGCTAATTAGATTAGATTAGCTTCTCAAACTACTCGAAGGACTTCTTATCTGATCCCCAAAACAAAAGCCCTAATTACAGAGCTGTTTACTTGAGATAAATCAAGCTTTTTACTGTCTGGCAGCACAGGACACTGACTGACACTGCAGACCTGTGTGATGACTCACTCTCTGTTATCTCATTGAACAAACAGCCCCAGGAGATTTGTTTACAGGTCGGTTACTGAGGGAACTGAAATAGCCATGGAGGTAATAAATTCACTTGTATCTCTTTAGGGAAAACAGAGGAACAATGCAATATATTTGGAAAATGTCTTTATTTTGTGTTCCCTACAATTTGAAAGCTATTCTTTGTAGCGAGACAACCCCTTTAAATCATTGCATCCTTCACTCTGTGTATGGGTTGAATCCCAGTGCGGTTATCTCACTTGTCCTGCTGATCTGCCGTTGAAATCATATATGAAGTGTAGGAGCTTAAACAAGTGAGAAGCATTCTTTACGTTAAAACGTTCGATACATGTTTAAATGTCCTGCACACCATTATCCGGTGCATTACATAGTGCCCGCAGGAGGCAGGGGCGCACTAGAACCGTACAAAGTTATCCAATTATGGCTTTGCTGCAGCATTCTAGGCGCATTACTGTTGGAACAGGTAAACGACTTTCCAAGTAGTATACCTGAGCCAGAAATGTCATACTAGTGCTAGAACGCATCTGATTTATGACCCGCTGTAGACTGGGTTCATAAATCAGGCGCATTCTAGCCTATTCTTATGCGCATGAAATTTGGCGTGTCATACATGTCGCCCTAAGTTCCTTGATCTCAGTTAATACGCTGGATGCTGTGGAAGCACGCGCGTATTTCCAAAGCACGGGGGGGAGGGGCAGGCCCCGGCCCCATAGTCATGTCAATTCTCCCCCACGTGTATTCTAGGTGCAGGCGGGGGGAGGGGGGAATACATAATCCATAGCTCTTTGTGGGGATAGCTTTGATGGTGTGTGGAGCATGACAGCTGTTTGCTCTTAGAATAGTGTTACCAACTAAAGGCTTGCGATATATGCATATAGATACATTACTATCTTGGGAGTTACCCATTAGTAGAATATCCAAAAATTCACAGAAGAGAGTGCTCTTGGCAGAACCACTAGCTGGGAGAAGGGGCTCTATGTGGAACCATGAGCCGGGATATGGGGCTCTGAGCGGAACCATGAGGCGGGGAGTTCTAGGTGGAACCACCAGCCGGAATAGGGAACTCTGGGCGGGACCACGAACCGGGGAGCTCTAGGAGAACCACAAGCTGGGAGAGAGGTCTGTGGGCAGAATCATGAGCTGGAAAAGGGGGCTTTGAGTGTGACCATGAGCCAGGCAGCCCCGGACAGAACCACGGGCCAGAAGAGGAGGTTCTGGGCGGAATCATGAGCCGAGGAGTACTGGATAGAACCACATGCCAGGCGAGAGAGCTCTGGGGGGAACTATGAGCCGGGGAGTCCTGGACGAAACCACGAGCCGGGGAAGGCCTGCAACTGAGGAGGCACCAAACAAATCCTAAGGCTACTCCCACAAACAAATAAAAAAAAAACTCCTCAAACAAGACCTGCACATGGACTAGGATACACAGGGCTTGGTAGTCAGCAGAGTCCATGGCCTGAAGCTATTGTCACAAAAAGGCCTGAACCTACTGTCATGGGAAACGGCAGGTTGTGGACACACTGCGCCACTGTTAGGCCTGCTCCGTGGGGGCACAACTAAGTGGCCATCGGATATCTTCATGGAGCCGCTAGTGGTCAGGTTGGCTTAAACCCAAGATGACCACCAGGTGCAACCTCAGAGTAGTCCCCTGCAGTGACAACTGACCATTGGGCTCAGAAGCGCCAATACAAGGCACCACACAGGACAGAACAAGACTAAGCAAACAAAGATCAAGGCAAACACAACAAGAACAAGAGACGTACAGTAAGAGGAGCAGGACTAGACTAAAAGCAAAGAGACTGAGGCAAGATACAGGACAAGACACTAGCAAGACATAGGCAGAATATAAACAAGGAACAGAGCTGATACAATGCAAGACTAAACAAGGGACAGAGCTAGACAGACAGGAAGGCGTGATAGAGGCAAAACAGGAAGATTAGATAGAGGCCAAGTGTCACGTTCTCTAACGCAGCAGTTAGAAACGTCGGGTGTAGCGGATCCTCTTGGCCACAGTGAGTGTAGATGTTATAACTTGCGGTGGTAGCCAAAGTGCAGGATAGGGACAACAGACACTGGTAGCGTTGACAGGTCACAGCAGGTGTAGCTGTAGACAGGTGATGCAGTCCCAGGACAGTAGCAGACTTGGTATAGTAGCAGATAACAGCAGGTAGTAACAAACTAGTACAACATCAGGAACAGCAGGGACAGAAGCACTGGATAGCACAGAGTTAACGCAGGAACACTGGTAACTCAAGGGTTAAGTCAACAAATGGTCAGCAAACAGGGGTCAATGAACTGACCAGGAACAAAGGCAGGAAGTTCCTTTTATAGCTGGGGTCATAGGTCACAGGGCAGGTACTTGGGACACTGTCCCTTTAAATAGTAGAAGGTTGCCGCACGCGCCTTAGGAGGCACTTGTGTGCGCACAGGCAGCCACAGAGGATGAGAGCGAGCAGGAGCAAGGACCAGTGAGTGAGCACTGCCGATGGACACTGCCATTGGCTCCACAGCAGAAACAGGAGCCAAGATAGGTACATATTCAGTAGCGGGGACACTAGAGGACACCGCTGCAGCGGCTGGGACACAGCCATGCCTGTGGCTCAGCACGAGAGCCACGACATGGACCGTGACACCAAGGTACAAGACACAGGAATCAGACACAGGTATACAAAGCAATACAAGGAAACAGGACTAGACACTGGTAGTTTACCAAACTAAGAACACAGACTAGGACACAAGCTAGGGAACACAGACAACGGACTCAAGACAGAACGTAGAACAGATGGCCAAGAACCCTGGAAGCCATACCGAGGTTCAGACAAAGAGTATGGGAAATAGCTGCCTAATAAAGGCACAGGTAAACAGGGATTGGCTGGGGAAGCCAAACTCAGCAGGACCCAGTGGGGATAAATTCCTGCAGGGTGCAACCGCATCTTCCTTAGGAAGGAGGGACTGAAACAGCAGCATGGTGCATACAGCATTGCCAAACAGAGGGGAAAGTCGCATAGCAAATGCAGAGGTAGGTCAGCACAAGCAACCATGCGAATAGGGCATTACAATGAATAGACAACCATGTACTATATGGCCATTTTGTTTCCCTGCTTATTGCAGTGGCTTTCACTCTTGATGATAGAGGGTGTTTTCAAGCAGTCACCTCCCAGGGTTTTCATCATGTGACATCCTCTCTAAAAACTTTGTCATTATACCCGCAATGTTCAGAACTGTACCAAACATTACACTTCAAATGCGCATTTATATCACTCTGCTGCATACATTATATATAACTTTGCCAGGAGATTCAATGTTCTTGCTATATGCACAAGAGGTGTTTAGCCATGAAAGATGTAAAATCAATAGTTGTGAACGGTATGCGGTAGCATGTTACGCCAGCTTTCCTTGGCATTAAAATCTTCCCACAGTTTATTGAAAGCGAACAGATTCAGCACTGACACATAAGCCAAAGCAATGGATGGCACATTTCTCATATAAGGGGGTAACAACATAGCTGGTGGCATGTCTTGGCAGTTTCAACATAGATGTCAGTTTGGCAGTGTTGTAGCCCTAGGCCCTGGATTCTTTATCTATGTAGCAATGCCTTTGTAAATGACTCATGTTAGCCAAGATGTTAAGCTCATAAAATTAAAAAAAAAATCAAATATACTGTTTATTGAGCAAGAGACAGAAGCAAGTCTACTTTGTATTGTTCTCCGACTAAAGCAAAATTGTCTTCTTGATGAGTGAATACAACAGATCTGATGGAACAATTGTGGAAATTGCCTTATACAAATATTAACAATAGCCTATGACATACGAGCATGTATTATTACTTATTCCATATCCAGAGACCTTAGAAACATCTACATCTAGACAGTCACAGCCATTTCAAATCCATTTTTTTCTCAGAATAATAATAATAACTGCACAATACCCAAAACCCCCATATTTTATGATGCTATTACATTTATGATATGAAATGTTGATAAGCCTTTCATTTCTGCATTTCTAAAATCCATTTTGTTTGTAATCTTTTGAAAGTTAATTTCCTGTTGTTTCCATGAAGCGGTAATGCACATCTAGTTGCCGAGTTTATTGCTCTTATTAAAGCATTCACATTGTTTGTGTTATTAGCATCACCAAGCCCTCTAGATAGCAGAATAAGGGTTCAGAGAATAACAAAGTGATTTCTCAGTGTGACCATACAAAATATTTTCTTATTGTATCTGCTTTAGAAAGCTTACAGATAAGTGTTCCCTGTGCTAATCACTCTGCTATTGCTAGGAAAAAATCTTCTTTTCTATATTTCTCCTTCTAATGGTTTCAGAAAATAAAAGTTCATTAAAGGGAATTGGTAGCCACTCATAAAGATGTTTACATACAGTATATTATTCTAATAAGGCCATGGCAGAGGTTAAAGTGGAGCTTACATTTGTACTTATTTAATTCAGCCTAAGTGTTATGTCATTAATCTTTAAGCCAAATACATGCAAAGATACTTTGGTACACATACACTATTGGTCACAGGTTTTAGAACACCTCAATTTGTAACGGCTGGGTAGCGGATCCTCTGGACCACCGCAAGCGATGATAGTTAAGCCACGCCAGGGAGCAGAGTCTAAGTAGCCCCTGGTGTTCACCAGAGCCCGCCGCAAAGCGGGATGGACTTGCTGCGGCGTGAGGCTACCAGGTCGCTACCCCTGACGTGACTTGCTCGCGATGACGGCCGAGGTGCAGCGTGGTACAGAAACATAATCCAAGAATCGTAGTCGTGGGCAGGCAGTAAGGTCAGGACTGGCGGCAATGGTTCGTGATCATAGACAGGCAGGAAGGTCAAGGCAGGCGGCAGAGGTTCGGAGTCGAGAAACGTAGCAAGAGGTCAAGTACACGGTAAGGCGAGAATACACTTTTACTAAGGCACGAGGCAACAGAGATCCAGCAAGGAGTGATTGTGGAGCGAAACCTTAAATAGGGGAAGCGCCCAGCAATTAGCCAATTACCGGGGCGCTGGCCCTTTAAATTTCCAAGAACGCGCGCCCTAGGAAGCGGGCACACGCGCCTCGGCCAGCAGAGGGCGCGGACAGGACAGGAACGAGGTCGGGTGAGTCTCTGTGTGCTGCGGACCCACCGCTCGTCCCGCGGCCAGCGGCGCCAACCGACCCCGGCAAACACCGGGACCACCCGCTACACAATTTTTCCAGTTTTTATTGATATTTGCAAGTGTAGTATTCCCCGAAATGGGTTTTCTATAAGTCTTCTATTTTTTTTTACACTTTTCCCAAACACCTTTTTATTTTTTAAGTAAAAAGGGGTCATCCCCCCTAAATGTTTCAATTTGTACTCTTCTAACTCCAGCGCCCCCTTTTCTTTTTTTGGGACCCCAGAACTGAACAGTAGGGCGAATGTATGATGGGGGTTTTTCCCTCCTTTTTTTCAGGCGTATTCTGCGCCCCCCCCCAGCCCGAACCCACTTTTCGACTCGGGGATGCGGGGTTGGGGCGCATTTTTTTTCCCCCATTTTCCCAAGCTCGCCCCTCATGAAGGGGCGGGCAATGGGGGGGTGGGTTTGGGGGGCGCGGGGTTGCTTTTCCCGGGGCGGGGGGGCGGCCTGCTTGTATACCCCGAGGCATGAAAGATTGCGAGTCGGAAAAGCGAGGCCCCTTTGAAAACCCCGGGGGCCCGCCCCCGACAAGCGACCGGGTTTTATTTTGGCCCAAATGCTCCGGCAGGGGCGAAGTAAAGGGGGGAAACGTAAAAAGCGAGGAACCCAGAAAAAGATCGCTACACAAAACTGGGCCCGCCCGCCCCGGGGCAGCATAGTATGTTTTTCCAAAAAAATCCCTTTTATAAAGGGGGAAAAAACAGTGTCAAAAAAAGGAGCCCCAACCTCAAAATAAACAAAATTTAAAAAAAAAAATCATTTTTCCAAAAACCCTAGAACTTCGCAATATCAAAAAATTATGAAAATTGAAAATTTGGCCGGAAATACAGAAAATTCAAATTCAAAAACCTATTCTCATTGGTCGGCAAAAAACCCGGGCCCCAATCAAAAGGGGGCGACAGTGAACCATTAAAACCAATGGGGAAGGATTGGCCCCAATCAGAATCCCCGGGGGAAACATTTTCAAAAAAACAGAAAAAATGGTGAAAAAAGCTGTTTGGGCCCCTGAGCTAGCGGGGGCTTGGCTAGTTTGGGCCAATCAAATAGGACGACAAAGACCCATTTATCCGATGGAAAGTTTAGACCAATCAAAAAAACCCAAAGGCGGGAAAATTCCCAAAATACAGTAAAAATGCTGAAAAGAGTTTAAATTGGGTTTTTAAGCTAGGGGGGGACTTGGCTACCCCCAGCCAATCAGAATAGGACGACGGGAACCCTTTAAAAACCCCAAGGGGAGAATTTTAAACCAATCAAATGGGAAACGACAAAGTCTCATTATATCCAAATGGAAAGGGTTTGGACCAATCAAAAATAGGAGCGACAAGGGGGGCCCATTCTAACCTAAAAGGATTTTAAACCAATCAAATAGGAGCACAAAGTCCAATTATATCCTAGGGGGTTTTTGGGCCCCAATCAAAATAAAAGGCGGGGGAACATTTTTCAAAAAACAGTAAAAAGACAGAAAAGAGCTGATTGGCGAGTTTAGCGGGGGCGGCTACCCCAAAGCCAATCAAAGCGCGACCCCTTCTCCCATTATATCTTTTGGAAGATGGGCGCTCAAAAATCTCGGCGCTCACGCCGTGGGGCTTTAAAAGGTATTAATAAAAAAAATTTTTTTTAAATTAAATGAAAAACCCATTATCAATAAAGAGCAAAACCCCTTTCCCTTTAAAAAATAAAGCATTTTAAAAAAACCCAACAACCGTTTTTTCCCCCCAAAACCCCCCGGCGTTAAAAGGGGAAATTGCAAAAGAGAAAATTGCCGGAAATACAGAAATTCAAATTTTTTTTAAAGGGGCTTTTCCCTCTTTGGGCCCGGCATAAACCCCCAAAACAGAATAGGTGCGCCCAAATGCCCCCTTTAAAAACCTATGGGGGAAATTGACCAATCAAATAGGAGGACAATGCCCTTTTATTTTTTCCCTATGGAGAAAAATTTGACCAATCAAATTCAAAGGCGGGACTTTCAAAATACAGTAAAAATGCAGAAACGAGCTGATTTTTTTGAAGCGGGGGGGCTCGCCCCAGCTTAGGCCCAATCAGAAGTGCACCCAAACTTTCTCAAAATTTCAAAGGGGAAAAGAAATCTGAGCCCGCTCTGTGATTGGCAAGGGTTAAAAAGAGGCGCCTTTAATTTGGCCCAAAAGGGAGAGCAGCAAACGCACCTATGGGTTTTCAAAAGCAATCTGAAAAAAAACTGTAAAATGGCCGAAATAAAAAAATTATAACCTACAGAAGTTGAACCGATGTGTATATAAAACAATGAAAAAAAGGGGGTAACAAAAAAAAAATATTAAATCAAAAAAAATCATGTTTTTTTTCTTTATTTTCGTTGAAACCCATACAAAAGTTTCATTGCTAACGAAAATAAAGAAATAAACAAAAATTTTATAATTTTTTTAAACTTTTTTTTTCTTTACCCCCATTTTAAATTAAATCGTTTTTTTTTATACACATGGGGGACAACTTCTTTTAGTTTAAAATTTTTGTTTTGGGCCCCCTTTGTACATTTTGATTTCTAAATTGCATTAAAAAACCCCCTAGGAGCGTCGCCGCTCTCCCTTTTGGTCCAAATAACGGCGCCTTTTTTTAAACAGCCAATCCCCAGAGCGCGCTCAGAATTTTTTTCCCCATGGGAAATTTAAATGAAAAGTAGCTTGCGCTCGGATTGGCAAAGCGGACGACCCCCCCCCCGCCAACCATCAGCTCGTTTTCTCCCTTTTTTTACGAAATTTTGAACTGTCCCGCCTTTGAAAATAAATGGTAAATTTTTTCCCTCCATGGGAAATATAATGGGATTTTGTCGCTCCTATTCTAAATTAAAAATAAATTTCCCTCCCCCATGGGTTTTTATAATGGGAAAATTGTCGCTCCTATTCTGATTGGCTTTTTTATGCCCCAAATGAGAAAGTTTAAAAAATTTGAATTTTTGGGGTTTTTCCCCGGGCAATTCTTTTCTATTAAAATTTCCCTATGTACCCCGGGTCTCGCACAAACCTTTGGGTTTCGGTTTTTTAAAACTCTTTATTTTTGTAAAGAAGGGTTCTGCTCTTTATCTTTTTAATTTTTTTAAACATTTTATAAAATAATTTTTTTTATTAATATTTCCTTCCGACGGCGCTGAATGCCGAGATTTCAAGCGCCCATCTCTCCAAAGACTATAAGGGGAAAAAAGCTCACGCCTGTTTTGGCGGGGATACCCCCCTGCCCCAAAATCAGCTCTTTTCTTCTTTTTACTGTTTTTTGAACTTTCCCCCCCTTTGATTTTGATTGGTCCAAACTTCCCCAAAGGGGATAAAAGGGGGAAACTTTGCCCGGCTAAAAACTAAAATTGGTAAAAACCCCCTTCTTTAGGTTAGAATGGGCCACTGCCCGCTCTTATTCTAAATTTGGTCCAAACTTCTCCATAGGATTAATGGGTCTTTTCCCCGCTCCTATTTTAAATTGGCGGGCTTCGCAACCAATGAAATACTTAAAACAAATTTTAAATTACTGTTTTTCCCGGGCAATTTTCTCTTTTGAAATTTTCCCTTATTTTTTGCGCTGGCCCCGGGCGAAAAAAACCGCTTTGTTCGGGTTTTAATTATTTAGGTTTATAAAAAGGGTTCGGCTTTTTAAAATTTTATAAGTTTAACATTTAATAAAAATTTTTTTTTTAAATTCATACTCCTTCCGCACGGCGCTGGGGCGGCGAGATTGCTTTGCGCCATCTCCCCAAATATACTGAAAAGGGAGAAGTAGCTCGCGCCCCTAAATTTGGCTGGAATAGCCAAACCCACCCCCCCAAGCTCGGGCCTTTTCATTTTCTTTTTTCTTTTTTTACTGTTTTTTTTGAATTATCCCCCCCGGGGATTCTGATTGGTCTAAACTTCCCAAACTAGAAGGGGTCTTTGTCGCTCCATTCGGTTGGTCAATATTCCCATAGGTTTTAATGGGCCTGTCGCTCCTATTCTGATTGGCTGAGCTAGCCGGCCCCCCACTCAGCCAATCACCCTTTTCATCATTTTTTTACAGTATTTGAACTGTCTCGCCGTGGATTCTGATTATCAAACTTCCCATAGGCAGAAATGGGTCCTGTCGCCCCTATTCTGATTGGCTAAGCCCCAAGCCCCCGGGTAGCTTACCAAATCACCTTTTTCAGTTTTTTTACTGTATTTGAACTATCCTTCCCGTGGATTCTGATTGGTCTAAACTTCCCCTATTTTTAAAATGGTTACTGTCGCCCTTTTTCTGATTGGGGGTTTATCCCCAAAAATCTTCCTTTGGTTTTTGAACAGAAGATAAGCAATTTAGTGGTTATGGGGGAAAGGCAAATCCACAAATAGCAGACAGAACCATCCCCAAAACCCTACAAAAAACGATAAAATACCAGCCGGATTCTTAAACAGAATCCAACCGGCATGTTACATAGGCCGTGTGGGTACACCCAAGAGACAAAAACTAAATTTATGAATTATTTCAAAATGTATTTCTGCTATATGTAATAAACAAAAAACTCTGAGGCTTTAGAGCATATTTTTGCTCAAAACTGTGAGGGCCCATCCACCAAAGCAAGATGAAGTCAGTTCAGATGGGGACCTACTCTAAATCTCATCTTTCTCTGTGCCTCTCCAGGCCTCTATTCTTTTCAGGGTATGGGAGTCCCAGGATCTGACCAGGACATGCTTAGTCCAATGAAGGGGGCGGCAGATGTATTTTTGCAGCAGGGAGCGAAGAAAGGATGTAAAGGAGAAGACTCATGGAACTGGACTTCGGAAAAATTTATATTTCAGTGTGAATAGATAGGGGAGAAATATATATCCCTATTTAAAAGATAAAATTTAAAGGAAAATTTTTTTCGTATGACATAACCATTACTGACTGTGCAATTAACGGGTTTGGGCCCCCGGTTTTCACTACGGACACTGTAGTCCGTGAAATGTAACAAAACTGTTTTTTGTTTTCAAGTAGGCCCCCCATCTGAACTGAAACCCATTTCATTGGGGATGTGCCCTCACAGGTTTGTAAAAAAGGGGCCAAAGGGGCCTCATTTTCGATTATTACAAAAATTTGCATAATGCTTTTTAAAAAATAATCAGTATATTTAGTATTTGTCTTGATTTTTTTTTTTTTGCGTTTGCATTTGCACCTTCAGCGTCCCTGCAATTTTACGAGGGGGGCCCCTTTTTTTTTTCATTTTTAAGTGTGTCACTCTGTAGTTCTTTGATGCCCTTTCCTTAATACCTCATAGTTTACTGAATATAGGTGAGCCATAGCAGTAAATATTGTGTGGATCCTCTGAGACCATCCTTGTTATCATGTATAGCCATGCAGAATAAACAAACAAACAATCAAACAAACAGGAGTGGTTTAATTAATCAACAACTGAGCAAGTAAACTTTATCTTCAGTATTTCCTTTCACTTTTTTCTGGGAATTTGATAAGTGGCGGTACACAATATTTCAATCTTATGTGGACTTATTTCTTTTGGGGTTTTTAAGGATCAAAGAAAAAAAAATTTTTTAATAAAGAGGCATTTGGGAAGTTTTTTTAAAAGGGAAACACGTTTTCAGTATAAAAACACAATGGATTGAGCACAACACATTGCCAAAATATAATAGCTAAGTTGTTGACTAACGCTATATTCTCACAATAATCCAATATTATAGATATGTTTCCCACTAGAAACATAAAACAATTCATTTTCTATAGACGGTGGAATTAAAAAAGGGTAGCCACTTCCCCACTCTGACCTCTGTCTGTTATGTGTTACAGTATTTGTATACACTAAATGACCTGCAATAAAATAGATCAGCTATGGACCTTTTTCTTTTTTCCCAATGATGTACAGTAAGTTTTTGAAGTGATCTATGTACCAAAGGTTTGGAACACAGTAGGAAATAACAACTCCTGTGTATGTTCCTGGGCTGTACAGCAGAAGTTGCAAAAATTACTTAAAGGGGTTGTCACACTATAAGAATGCTTTTTATGTTAAAGATCTTGCAAAAACAAGTCACTTGGTAATATATGTCCATTAACAGTATCCTACCTATTCCTAGATATCCCCTATTGTATGGGCTGCATCAGCTCCTCAGGTCACTATAGCTACAGACCTGTTCAATCTCTCATGATAGGCTGCCAGCACTGGTTGCTATAGCTACAGACCTGGCTTCTTCCTGATCACAGACTGCCGGCTCTTTCCACCCCCTTTATGCATTAGGGTACGTCCACATGGCAAGGGTTTTCAGTCGTTCTTCAGACGGTTTTTGAATTTGAAAACCATATGAAAATCGAATGACAGCCATCCCTGTAGTCGTTAATAGAAAATCCAAGCTGTGGTCTACACTGCACGGTATTTCTACTGGGCAGATTTTCACACCCATGGCGTTCTGAAAAACTCGGAACATGCTTCCGTCCGTTTTTTAATGGCTAGGGGGACAGCCGAATCTGCAAACTGCAGACAGAACAGTCTCCCAAAACCATTCAAAAGACGATAAAATCCTGGCCAGATCCTTAAACAGAATCTGACTGGCATTTTAGAGCTGTAATGTGGCCGTACCTTTAATGTTTCCGTCAACATAGTTGTATGAGGGCTTATTTTTTGTAAGACAAGTTCTTTTATTCAATAGTTCAGTTTAATACACAATGTAATGTATTGGGGAAACAAAAAAAACTTTTTGGGGTAAAATTGAAGAAAAACGCAACTGGGGAGGGTGGAGAGGCTTGTTTTCACTGGGTTCACAATTGACGTTTTATCTTTATTCTATGGCATAGTACAGGTCATAGTTTTTACTATGCTTTATTATGTTTAAAACAATAATAAAGTTTTGTCTGTTTTTTAATTTTGGCTTGTATCGTCATTTTCTTAAACCAATAACTTTTTTCTATTTTTCCAATGTTGGCCTTATGGGATGGCTTGTATTTTGCAGGGCAAAGTATAGTTTTTTGTGTACCAATTTGTAATTTGGAGTACATACTACTTTTTAATTTGTTATTTATTTATTTCACAATTATTCTTTTTTGGGGGATTTCTTCACCACATCCGCCATACAGGATAAATAACAGAGTTTTTCTTTTTTTTATCAGATCAGACTTTTATAGACACACTTATACCAATTATGTTACATTTTTTCGTGGTTTTTTTTTTTTTCTGAGATGTGAAAAAAGAGAAGGATTTTTTTTTTTTAAAATATTCTTTCCTTTTTTGCCACTCTAGGGGATTTCAACATGTGGTCACTTTTTTGCTTCTTCTATATACATAATATATTGCAGTATATAAGTATTCTGTTAATCTGCTTGTAATAGAAGTACAATTATAGGTTGCTTGGAGGTCTTCATTAGGCAACTTAATGGCATCATTCGATTACATCGTTGGAGGGCTGCACAGGTGGTGGATGGTGTGCCACACCCCTTCCTTAAGATATAGATACTGTGGTTATGTTGAGCATGACAACTAAGGGGGTAAATGGCTGAGATCGAAGTTACCTCAGATCCCAACCACTGACTGCAGATAACAGCTGTAACCAACAGCTGGCAGCCGCCAGATATGGAGCACACTAAGCACAGGAGCCCACTCTCTATACCCATAAAAGCATAACGATGTACAATTACGTAATTTTGCCTTAAGGGGTTAATACTTTAAAAACTGAGCACTCGGTTTTGTCCAGCTACTTCCTAATTCTTTATGTAGAATGCTGAGCTGTGATAAGAGGATAGCATTTTATTTCTTTGCAGACTCTAAATAAAATGTGATGTTTAGCCAATAAGTGTCAGTGCTTGTAGCGACATTTCAGAATCTATTTTTAAATTTGATAGAAATTACAAAATAAAATGTTGTCAATATGTTTTCCACAAAATATTATTTTAAATTTACATCTGCATTTCTATATATTTCCTGATGCTTTTGTTATAGTGATATAGTATAATCTATAGCTGTTTATTATCACTGCCATTACTGTATTTATGATCAGTACCATAATGTTTGGCAGTGGGTTCATGTTTCTTTTTCCACTTACACTCTTATGAATATCTTTTTTTTTACTGAATGTGTTACTATAGCCAATGGGCTTTTTATCTTAGCTATAATATAATTGGCAAGGTCAGCACTTTCTTCTCTTAACACTCCAGAAACCATTGGCAGTAGTTAGATATAATTAATCAAATCCTTTCTGTCAGTGTCACATTTTGTGGGAGTGTGACAAGATTTGGTTGTGACATTTAAATCATTAAAAAAAGCAAATATGAGAAATCGTTGTATATAGTCTGGGAAGTATTCTTTTGCACCTGCACTGAAATGTAATGCCCATGTACCTAAAATACATTAGTAGCTAGATTTTAGTAAAACGTACAGCCTAAAGAACCAAAGTATTTTTATTGTTTTGAATATTCATGCTTAAAATAAAATGTAAAAATACCTCAAATTTATGTATGTTTTTTTTTTTTTTTTTTTAACAATACAGATACCAGAAAGCAGGCGGTTGTAAAAGTAGTGGATAATCAGGCTGTGTTGTTATAGATATAGGTCGACATGTATGATTTTTGGTGTTCAGGCGCCATTCTTTTGCACGTATTAGTAGCATAGAATGTGCCTGAATCTATGAACCTGTTCTACTGCGGGTGATAGATTTAGGGCTTTTTAGCTATTAAGCGACAATTCTGGCTCAGGCTTTCAAAGCTTTCTACCTGTTCCAGCAGTAATGCGCTTGGATTTGCCCTACTAAAGCTATAAATGTGTAGCTTCGTACGGTTGTAGTGTGACACGACTCCAGCATGCCCCCGATCTCAGGCGCATTACAAAGTGCTGCAGACGCCCTGTAATGCACCTGATATTGGAGTGAGCCTGGTTAAAAATAGAGCAAACGGCGCTAGTCTTTCGGGCTGAAAAGACGGCAGACTTCTGGCACAGACCCGTTCATACATGTTGCCCATAGTGTCTTTTCTTTAATGAAGAAACAGAAAAACATGAATAGGGCCTGGGTTACTGGAGTGGAAAGAGAAGGGTCAACTTTATTTTTAGGACAGTTTGTCACCTCACCAGGTGTCAGCTGAGAAAGCTTTTCTCACCATGCTGTTTCACAGAGCTTGCTCTTCACAGCCACCCTCAGGCTCTCACTTCCTGTTCAGGCAATGGGTGGTTCTATAGCAGTGACTGACATTTCAGCTCTACTCTTCTGAGCCTGTTAGAGGGGCATTGGTGAAGGAGGGGTATTAACAGCAGGGCAGAAAGCTCCAGAGCTCTAACAAATTTAAGTTTGTCAGTAAGAAACATTAAGCAAGCTCCTATGCTGCTTATAAATGACATGACCATCCAGGGTTGCTAGAGCAGAGAGAGAGAGAAAGTCAGTAAAGTGGGAAACTTGCAAACAAGCAGAAGATAACTGCTTGAGCTCTAAAAAGGAAGCTAAATCAGAACAGCAACGTATTTGGTAATAGTCTTTGTTTACCTTTGTCTACATGTTTAAAGCCAATCAATGCAGTAAGAATACCATTTAAGAAGGATGTAATTTACCAACACAGGACTATGTGGAAGCTAGGACCTGGGGAAGAACATGTAATGTTATTTTATTGAAGTCATGAATACTTTACCCTGTTAAGTAAGAAAGCTATCTTCTATGGAAAGTGGCCAGCCGGTCATGGATTTTCTTATAAATAAAACTGGTTGAGTCTTTGAGGGAACCTATCAGTTTCAGGAAAATACAAAAAGCGATAGTAAATGAAATTATAAGACTTCTCTTAAATACATAAGCACATCAAATGATTTTCCTTAGTATTTCAGGGACAAAGGTTTTATTCTCATTTTAGATGAGAGGTCAAAATTTGGTGACATATTTTCTTCTCTAGGAGGTACCAGCTGTTACAGTGGAGCTATAACATCTGAATGGTACATAGAGCAAGGTAGTTGTCACGATGCTCAGAGGCGAGGAAGGTGGATCCACTGGGATCCTTTTGGGTTTTTGGAATCCATTTTAACTATCCAATAAGCCTCTTTTTTAAGAAGATTCTTTTGTACATGCTCTCTGTTGTTACCTTTAATACCTTGTAGTATACACCATCTAAGTTCAGATACGTTATGTTTTTGTTCAAAAAAAATGTCTCGCTACCGTGTCCCAAAAGGACTCAATGAGGATCTAAATTTTAGAGTGTTTTTAAAATAGTCTAGTATGGCAAGGGTTAATGGTTCTAACACACAAAAGGAAGTGAGCAGAAACAGCGTGCATGCTTGACAAAGGGGGCGGAGTTTCCTCGAAACGTTGCATCCGTGCAACGCTCAGTCGGTTGTCCAAGCTGCTCCTCTGCTATCCCATAGAATTGTAAAACATTACAAGGTATTTACCTGATATTTACTACATGCTTACTATCCTTCAAAGGACTTTATATGGACTAGTGATGACTGAACGTCCATGTATGCTATGTCTACTGAAATTCAAATAAATGCATGAAAGCAAGTGCAGCTGCAATACAGGTCTCATTTACAATTGCTTTCACTGAGATATGGGGCAAGGGAGTAGGCCCTTTGTTTGACCTGCCAGCAAGTGGATGTGAATGTTTATTAACAAGCGGAATTCTGTTTACAAAAGATGTGCCCTTAGGCCCCGTTCACACGGCTTATTCTGCCTCGGATTGGCGCCGTACTGCGCGCCGGATTTGCGCTTCAGTACGGCACCAATCCGCGGCAGCAATTACGGTAATCCACTGCTCTCATTGAGAACATGGATCCGTCGCTCCCCCCGCTCGGCGAATCCGCCGCGGGGGGAGAAAGTTGACATGCACTTATTTCCGGCGCGTCCGCGCCGTAAATAATGTATTGTCTATGGGGCCGGGAGCGGCGCCCCCGACCGCGCTCCGGCCCCGCCCCCGTCCCGCCCCTTATTCACGGCGGATTTGTGCGCTCAATACGGCGCACAAATCCGTTGGGAATAAGCCGTGTGAACACGGCCTTAGGCCCTGTTCACACGGCAATATCCAGGACGTATTTCAGTCCGTAATTACGCGCCGGAGTGTGCAAATTACGGGCTGAATACGTCCAAGTAACTACGGTAATCCACAGTTCGAATACGCCGAGAGGGGAGATAATTGACATGTGAATTACCAGCGGCTAGTAATGCAAGTCAATGGGCCGGCCCCCCGCTCCCTCCCCCGTCCCCGCCCCGGGCACACGGCGTAATTGCGGGGCGTAATTAGGTCCTGCAGTTAAGCCGTGTGAACATAGCCTTACGGTACACAATCTCAGGGGACTGCTTCTGTCCATCAATCTGCACCTCTGTCTGCATGACACACTACCATACTTTCAATGCAACACATTCATTGGGCCGAATGGTGCGTCAACCAACCCAGACATAGCCGTGAGCATATGTGTAACTTTCGGGGGGTACGGTGGGGACTGCCCCCCCCCCCCTTTTTCTGGGTGGGGGATGGTCCCTCCCACTTTTTAGCCACTTCAATAACCAATAATCCCTCTGAACGCATGAGAAGACGGGAAGTGCGAAGAGCAGAGCACAGAGGAGGAAGAAGTTAACCCTTTGCCACCTAGATTTCGGTGCATCTTGGGGGGACAGAGTAGGCAGCAGCCTCACGTGACAGTGCAGAGTGAGAGCAGTGCTGATTGGTAGAGCAGGAGCCAGCAGGGGCTGCTTCATCAAACAGAACGCTACTCACAGTCCAGCACACTCTGTATCTGAGGCTGTATCTTTCCCTTCCATTGTATACCACTTTCCCTATGCTCAGCCTTCATCAGAGAAGAAGAGAAGCTCTTGCCGAATGCCAACTGCATCAGACTACAGGAGACAGGAGGGGGCAAGGGTGCTAAGGGTTGTGGGGGCCGGTGAGTAGGGTCTGTCCTGTATATGTGAGATGTGTATAAACTGTCCAGCCAGGTGTTTAGCACTGTCCTGTCTTCCCTGCACTGACGTGCTGGGGAAAGTGAAAATGAATGTGGCCGGCCCCACAGCATTTTAGAAGTGACAGGTGAGTGCGTACTTCTTAAACACCCAGCATATCACAGAGCGCACAGTATACCCTGCTTTACACTTGGGAAAATACCTTAAGGCTACGTTCACGTGGAAGATATAAATGCTGATTCTGGGGCAGATTCAGTGCTGGATCTGCCTCAGAACCAGCATCCAATCTGAAAAGAAACTGATTACATTAACCCTATGAAAAATCAATGTTGTTGTTTAGATACACTGATTTTACTGAGTGTTTTGGGCATTTTACTGTCAGGCCTACACAGAATTTTTCGAGCTGTTTTATGCACTAACAGCACAAATGATAGGGGGGCAGAAAATCCCCTGGGGCAGCGGGTCATTTGTCTCAGATTTCTGCGTTTCCAAGCCCCGAATTTCCAAAAGCAAATGTCATGTGGTCTCACACAAAGGGGGCCACATTTATAAATCCCGGGGTCGAGGCGCCGTTTTCCCCCCTTTTTCCCAGCGGAATTGCGCTGATTTTGTGGGGACGGGCCGCGCTCATAAATTTTAAAAAAAGCCCGCCGGACCCCAGTGTTTTTGGGAAAGTGCGGCGCTGGTTGAGATTGTCCGCCGGAGGTAGTCGAAAAACATGCGGGGAAAATTCCGCCGCCCTCGCCGTGCGGGGGGGCACAGTGGGGGGCAGGGGCGCTGTGCGGCCTGCGCGAAGATTCCCCGCCCGGGGAAGTCCCCCTCATACATGCGGGGAAAAGTCCGCCAGTCGCCGTGGGGTGGGGGCGCAGTGCGGGATTAGGCCCGTGCGGGACTGCGCCGAAAATCTGTTCCGATACGAGACAGGCTGGAGGGGGCGAGAAATCATTCCCCTTGGGGTGCGGAGTAAAAAACCCAAAATTCTCTTTCTGGAAAAGAGCTGAAACATTAAAAATAAAAATTACAAAAAACAAAATCATTTTCCAATTCCTAAGTCAAGAATTAGGTATTGGAAATGGGGGGGAAAATACAGTATTTAAATTCTGAAACCTATTTATGGTCGCCATAAAACGGCAATTAAAAATGGAGCGACACTGAACTATTAAAACCTATGGGGCAGGATTGCCCAATCAGAACCCAGGGGCGGGATGTTAAAAATACAGTAAAAATGCAAAAAAACAGTGTTTGGCTGAGATAACGGGGCTTGGTTCTCACCCAATCAAATGGGCCCGAAAAAAGCCCCATTCGCCTATGGAGAAGTGTGACCAATCAGAACCCAGGGGGTAATTCAAAATACAGTAAAAAGAAGAAAAGAGCTTTTTGGGCTGAGCTACGGGGTTCGGTAGCTCACCAATCAAGCCGGCTACTTCTCCAAATTTTGTATTCGTTGTATATACAATGGGCACAATTCTGTAGTGTTATAATTTATTTCACCATGTAACTTTTATACCAATTGCATTGAAAAACCCAAAGGAGGTCGCGCTCTCCCTTTGGGCCAAATTGGGGCCCTTTTTTTAAATTTTTCGATTCCCCATAAAACTCTTGAAAAAAGAGCTCGCGCTTGATGGCAAAGGGGATACCCCCGCTGCTTCAACCAATCAGCTCGTTTCTGCCTTTTTACGTATTTTGAACTGTCCCGCCTTTAAATTTGATTGGTCCATTTTTCCCCATAGGATAGGGGGCCACTGTCGCTCCTATTTGATTGGTCAATTCTCCTCCTAGGCTCTAAGGGGACATTGTCGTTTTCTATTTGATTGGCGGGTTTATTGGCCCAATGAGAATAGCTTTTCAAATTTAATTACTGTCTTTCCGGCAATTCTCTTATGGCAATTCCCTAGTAGGCCGGTCCGGCGACGAACGCGTTGTTTGGGTTTTTAACTGCTTTATTTTTTAAAGAAGTGTTTGGTCTTTTTTGGAAAGTTTTTCAAAAGATAAAAATAATTTGTTGATTAATATTTTATGCCGCGCGGCGTGAGCGCCCAGATTTGAGGCACTCATCTTCCATAGAGTATATGGGAAAAGTACTGCGGGTCTGATTAGTGGGCAAACCGAGACCCCGCTAGCTCAGCCCAAAAAGCTCTTTTTCTGTCTTTTTACTGTATTTTGAATTTTCCCGCCCTGGGTTTTGATTGGGCTACACTTTCCATGGCTAGAATGGGACTTTGTCGCTCTATTCTGATTGGTGAGCTAGTGGACCCCCCTAGTCACCCAAACGCTTTTTCACTTTTTTACTGTATTTTTTAAATTTTCCCGCCCTGGTTCTGATGGTCTACACTTTCCATAGGCTAAATGGGGGCTTTGTCCTCCCCATTTGATTGGCTGAGCTAGCCCAGACCCCTGCTCAGCCAATCAGCTCTTTTCAGCATTTTTATGTATTTTTAATTTTCCCGCCGGGGATTTGATTGTCAATTTTTCCCCCAAACTCTTAATGGGTTTACGTCGCTCCCATTTGATTGGCCCGGGTTTCTGCCGACCAATGAGAATAGGTTTCAGATTTTTAATTACTGTCTTTTCCCGGGAATTTGCATATCATATTTGTTATATTGCGCCGTTCAGAGTTTGGAAAAGTGATTTTTTTTTATTATGTGTATTTTTTATGTGACTTTTTCTGCACTGTTTTCCCCTTTATAAAGCGATTTTTTCCTATTCATACTCCTGGCAGGGAGCGGAGCGCCCAATTTCTGGCGATCTTGACTGCTTCCTCAGTTTGTTCTTGCTTTACTTCGCCCCCGCCCGGGGGCTTTCAACCCAAATCTGCTTCGGACGGAGCGCCGAGATTCTGTGCGTCTTCGATCGTTTTTCGATGTTCGATCCTGTCACTTCGCCGCCGCCGGAGGATTTTTAGACCAAAAAAAAAAACCTGGTCTTTTCTTGTGGAGTTGCGAGCGCCGCGATTTGGGGGCCCCCGATGGTACATGCTCGGACTATACGACAGCCGCATCCCGCCCCGGAACGCCTCACCGCCCCCACCGTGCCCACTGCCCGCCCACTCCCTCCCATGCCCCCCCCTTCATCGGGACCGCAACCGAAAAGGCGAACGCGCGTTCCGACACGGGATTGGGTGGGAGGGGGAAATGTACCCAGAAAAAAAAGGGTAAGCCCCTTCATTTAAAGTGCCTAATGTGTAGTGTCTGTGTTCAATATATTATATATACAACACAATTTTGGGGGACCTTGTTAAAGTTCTGTGGTCGTGTTAATGTATAATCTCTGGTGTATTGTGTAATGTTATTGGGATACTGTGAATAAAAGCAGTAAAATCTGGGATACGGGGGTTAAACTAAACTCTGGGGACAGTGGGTAATGTATTTTTTAAAACCCGGGGTTTCAGGAGTAATGTAATATTGGTGTATGGGGTGTATGTAATCTTGGGGAAGGGTTTTAATGTAATCTCTCGTGTATGGTGTGTAATGTAATCTCTGGGGTACAGTGTAATGTAATCTATTTCGTACATTGAGTAATGTAATCTCTAATATATGGTGTATTTTAATTTTTGGAGTACAGTAAGTAATGTAATCTCTTGGGTATGGTGTGATGTAATCTCTGGAGTATAGTGTAATGTAATTAATTTCTAATGTTCAGTGTGTAATAATAATTGAGTACAATGTGCAATTCATTTCTAAGGTGTAGTTAGTAATGTAATTTCTGTGGCAACCATGTGTAATATAATTAATTTCTGGGGTACAGTGAGTGATGTCATTTCTGGTATATGGTGTGCAATAAAATAAATGTTGGGGTACAGTATATACATAAGTTATTCCTAGGGGTACAGTGAGATTGGGTTCTTTTATTTTCCTCATTCTGTTGTATGTACTTCAAATTTAATGGAGTAGTGATGGGGGTGAACCAAAATTTGCTGCATTGCATAACTTTGTTATTTCCATCTAGAGGGGGAAATATTATAGCGGGGCTGGTTCAGTTTCATTGCCATGGCTGCTTTTTAGTCCCAGTCTGCCTCTAAACTTCAGTAATTAGAGAGCCACTCATAGCCTTACGGATTGCACCAAAAGTGTTTGCCATAAGGACTCCGCCTGGACCTGCTGGGGGAGCTCACAGCGCTCCCTCAGACGGAGGTAGCGAGGAGTAGCTGTCTTAAAGGGGGCCGCTTCACTATAGGGAGAGGAGTGGAGAGAAGGGATGGGGAGTGAAGGAGGGAGGGAGGTATAGGAAGATAGGGGATGAGAGGGAAAATTGGTCCCCCCCACTTTTTGAACCAAAGTTACGCCTCAGGACGTGAGCCCTCATAGTCTCACGCCACCTACTTTACAGCCATCTGCGTAACGGAGATGAGTCTTAATAGGAACTTAGGTGGTGATGTTAGTCCAGGCTATAGCTATGAGCAGTAAATATCTTCTTCAGTTTTAGTAAGGTATGAGTGTTTATGCTGTATCCCATTGGTATGAGGAACACTTTCTCAGGGCTACTGGTGGACTAGGTCTAGAGTCAATTTCACTTGCTCTAAGAACTTCCACTGTACTTAACTATCAACAAGAACTAAACTGCCCCTAACAACTAGGGCCAGGTATATGGATTACTAACTTCCCCCATGCTTTCCGCATCCTTTGCTTAGTTCTGCTTGCACTTACACAGTCAGATTGTACATCTGTAACAGTATGATAAATAATTGGAAACACCATCAAGCCACATACATCAGTGTAAATCACATTACAAATCTCATAAAATAATACAAAACTGTACAAATCATATAAAACAGTATAAAATTACTTACAAACAAATAAACTATGTCAGTAATGTAGCCCCTCTAAACTTAACTGTCTTCAACACAAAAGTCTTCTATATTGGAACTGTCTGTAAAAAGATAGGATGCTAGCAGATACAGCCCTGCTACACCCAGCTTATCTTATAGATAGTGATGCACCTGCAGCCATGTGTCATTCTAATAAATTGAGTGCTGAAAATTATTGAAGGAGCCTTGCATATTACAAAGGGAAGAAGCAGAGCATTCTGAACCCAAAAAAATCCCCATCCTCCCATCCAACACAATAAATATGACACCAACTTTGCCTTAAATTTAAAGCTGCTCTATTCATATTTTTTGGAGAAAAAAACTGAAGGCGGAAACTAAATTCACAGTCACACTCCTCCGAATGTTATCTAAATAAATCAATGTGTTCTCTTTAATGCATATATTTCAGAAGTTACTGCATCACTACTTTTATCAATAAACAATTTTTCAAGCAGAGAGACTTGTTCTATGACTTATTATTCAAATAACAAAGTCTCAGTAAAATAAAAACTGTGGGCTGCTCAGTACATACAAGGACATAGTTATATGGGGTCTCAGTGTTTATCCAGTAAATGTATTGGAGGCACAGATAGTGATGTGTAAGTGTGGATGTCTATGTAAATGTGTGATTGTGTGCATGTTTAATAGGCTGTAGCTCAGATTAGGGTTTTTTCCCATTTTCTTCTCCCATTATCAACTATCAGTAAAATTTAGGGATGAGGATGAAGAGTGATTTTACAGATTACTAGACAGAGAAAAGAGTGGGAGATAGAAACTTTCATGTGTAATTCACACTTGAGCTTACACAGTTTGCTCATCTGCACAATGAAGGTGTCTTGTGTAGCATACTTAAAAGTCAGTGTATAATAAATAAGGTACATATAAATAGGATATCAGCTTCACTTGGAGTTGTATAACACTCTCACCTATCACTGCATACACTATAATGAGAGAGAGAATTTTTAAGGCATTTTTATTACTTTCTACAAAGTCAAAAGTTTACATACATTTCCTGAGTACTTGGTAGCATTGCCCTTAAACTGTATGACTTAGGTCAAAAGTTTTGGATATCCTTCCACAAGCTTCTCACAGAACTGGTGTAACTGAGCCATGTTAATAGGTCGTCTTGCTCACACCTGTCTTTTCAGCTTTGCCCATAAATTTTCAATAGGATTGAGATCAGGGCTTTGCGATGGCCACTCCAAAACATTGACTTGGTTATCCATAAGCCACTTTGCAACTAGTTTGGCAGTATGCTTCGAGCCATTGTCCATCTGGAAGATCTACTTCCGCCCAAGCTTTAATTTCCTGGCTGATATCTTGAGATGTTGCTTCAGAATTGCCACATAATCTTCTTTCCTCATGATGCCATCTATTTTGTGAAGTGCACCAGTCCCTCCTGCAGCAAAACAACCCCACAACACCATACTGCCACCCCTGTGTTTCACAGTTGAGACGGTGTTCTAAGGCTTCCAAGCTTCTCACTTTTTTCTTCAAACACAATGATGGTCATTACTGCCAAACAGTTTAATTTTAGTTTCGTCAGACGACAAGACATGTCTCCAAAATGTAGGTTTTTGTTTCTGTGCATTTTCAAACATTAATCTGGCTTTTATATGTTTCTTTTGGCATAATGGATTTTTCCTGGCAGAGTGGTTGTCACGGTCGGAGATAGTGGATCCTCTGGACCACCGCAAGCGATGGCGTAAGCTACGCCAGGGAGCAGAGTCTAAGTAGGTCCCGGTTTTCACCAGAGCCCGCCGCAAAGCGGGATGGACTTGCTGCGGGGGGAGTCTAGCAGGTCGCTACCCCTGACATGACTTGCTTGCGGAGGCAGCCGAGGTGTAGCGTGGTACAAAATCGTCAGGCAGGCTCGTAGTCGGGGACAGGCAGAAGATCTGGACAGGCGGCTATGGTTCGTGATCGTGGACAGGCAGAAGATCAGGGCAGGCGTCAAGAATCGTGGTCGAGGAACGGAAGCAATGGTACGATACACGGTAATTAGAACAAGGCTTAGGAACGCTTTCTCTATAGGCTAATGGCACTAAAGATCCGGCAGGGTAGCCAGGAAGAGGTAGGCTTAAATAGGGGCAGTGACCGGCAATAGCCAATTACCGGTGCACTGGCCCTTTAAATTTAACACTGCCGACACGCGCGCCGAGGGACAGAGCCCGTAGCAGGAGTGCGGCCGGGTAAGTACGCTCCCGAAGGGCAGGCGGATGAGCGACTGCGCCCGACATAGCGGGACGCGGCGCGGCTCGGGTGAGGGATTGAGCGCCGGGACGAGATCGCAGGGGCATCCGTGACAGTGGTCTTTCGGTCCAGGTTGATCCAGTCCACGTTTCACTGTGGATAATGACACAATCTTACCACCTTCCGCCAGCATCTTCACAAGGTCCTTTTCTTTTGTTCTTGGATTGATATGCACATGTCGTACCAAAGCACGTTCATCTCTGAGACACAGAACCCGTCTCTTCCCTGAGCCATATGATGGCTGGACTTTCCCATCTTGTTTGTACTTGCGTATAATTGTTTGTACAGATGAACGAGGCACCCTCAGGTATCTGGAAATTACACCCAAGGGTGATCCAGGCTTGTGCAATTCCACAAGTCTCTTCCTGATATCTTGGCTGATTTATTTAGACTTTCCCATAAAGTTACACATAGAATCAGTTTGTTTCTGGTGTGCAATAAAATACATCCACAGGTGTGTCTCTAATTAACTCAGATGTTGCCAATCAGAAGCATCCAAAGACATGACATCATCATATAGGCTGTCCAAAATAGTTTAACCCCTTCCCGACATTGGGCGTATGCATATGCAAACGTCCTGGCGATCGCGCGGGCTTGCGGGCGAGCCGCGCGCGATCGCGACATGGAACCAGCGGTAAATTACCGCTGACTTCATGTCCCATCACCCCCGGTCGGAGTGAGCTCCGGCCGCGGGTGAAAAACGCATCATTACCGCAGCCTGTCATGGCCGCAATAATGAAGGGGCAGGCAGGAGGAGTGAGCTCCCTCTGCCTACGATCGGCGAGGCAGCAGCAGAAATGCCGCTCGTCTGTCTCCTACCGGACTCCCTGGATGCTTTCTGAAAGCATCTGGGTAGTCTGGTGACGTCACCATGCCCACAATGCATTGTGGGCATGGTGTCACTAGTTGCCATGGCGACCTGTGCACAGCAGTAACGCTGTGCACAGATCGCCTCTTCAAACAGCAATCTAACGATTGCTTTTCCCCAGTGGGGATTTGCTGTTACAAATCCTCACTGGGGAAAAGTAAAAAAATGTGAAAAAGTAAAAAAAAAGTAAAAAATGTAAAACACAAACACAAAAAAATAAAATTAAAACATGTACACTGCCCTTTTCCCCTTTACAAACTCCAATCACCCCAAAAAAGATCAAAAATAAATAAAGTACCCATATTTGGTATCGCCGCATGCGTAACGACCCACCCTATAAATCTGTGATGTTAATTAACCCATACGGTGAACGCTGTAAAAAGACAAAAACAAAAAACAGTCACAGAATTGCAATTTTTGTACATCCTGCAGCACATAAAATGGAATAAAAAGCGATCAAAACTCATATAAACGCCAAAGTTGTACCAATTAAAACGTCAGTTCATCCCGCAAAAAAAGTCCTTACACGTCTCTGTATACGGAAAAATAAAAAAAGTTATGGCTCTCAGAAGACAGCGATGCATAAATATTATTTAACACAATAAAAACACTTTTTTTTTTTAAAGTGCTTCAGTATTAAAAAAAAACTATATAAATAGGGTATCGCCATAATCGTATCGACCCAGAGAGTCAAGCTAACTGGTCATGGATACTGCACGGTGAGCGCGGTTAAAAATAAAAATAAAAAACACTACTAGAATTGCAGTATTTTCTTCACCCTGCCTTCCAAAAAACGGATTTAAAACTGATCAAAAAGTCTTGTCCCCCCAAAAATGATACCAATAAAAACGTCAACTCATCCCACAAAAAAAAAACCCTACACAGCTCCGTACACAGAAAAATAAAAAGTTATGGCTCTCAGACTATGGCGATGCACAAACATGTTTTCTTTTTTAAATAAGAGTGTTTCTATTGTGTAAAAGCATTAAAAAATAAATACAAATTGGGTATCGCTGTAATCGTATCGACCTGCTGAGTAATAATAACTGTCAGTATACTGCACGGTGACCGCTGTAAAAATAAAAATAAAAACACTACCAGGAATGTTGTATTTTGTACAAAATGCCCCACAAAAACCCTTTAAAAAAAAAAAGGGGT
>JAODAL010016715.1:0-79838 GCA_025379985.1 Phyllomedusa bahiana | reverse complement strand
ATGTTTCTTTATAGATAGAGCTTGTCTGTGTTCGCCCCGGGCCCCCCCCCTCGCTCCCACCGCCGTGAATTTACAGCGGTAGATGCTGCTTTAAAATCTCTAGCTAACTACATAAAATGTTCAAATCTCTAATCTAACTAAATTGGAAGGATCACAGCTAATAGTAGAGGTTTCTCTGTGCAGAAATAGACTAATTTCGCTGAGCGTTTTGGCCACAGGCAGAGCGCAGGTCCTATCCCTATGAGACGCTGAGAGACACTGAGGCTGAAACAGGAAACGCTGTTCTATGTAAAACGAGGTCATGTGATTTTTCCAGCCAATCGCAACCATACACATCCCAGTCATGACGTCGCACACACATCTCACCCTGCTCTATTCTGTAATCTGATTTGCTGGCCGCCAAAATACAGGAAGCGCCGAAAAAGGCGCGATCTTAATAGATGATGCACAGATTTTAACCTTAATATCGCATGATCTGGAAATTTCGATCACCATAAAAACCTTGCCGATTTCAACTTTGTCGATAAAAATCGCTCAACACTAATCTAAAGTAATAACATTCAGGGTCCATCCCCACGGCATAGGTTTTCAGTTGGATTTTCAGATTGCCGGGCGCTGACTTAGAGAAAACATTCCATGAAGTCTAGTTCTGCCGTGTTTTTGACCCTTGCCTCCATCCACTGACCAAATTTGCCTGCTGCCATCCCTGAACCTGTCTGCCTGTCCCCGACTATAAGTTTGCTTGCTGATTCTGTACCACGCTGCACTCCAGCTGCCACCATGAGTAACAAGTCACGTCAGGGGTAGCGAACTGGGTGTCTCCCACCGCACAAGCCCAACTTGCCATGCGGCGGGCTCTGGTGAAAACTGGGGGGGGGGGCATCTTAGGCTCCGCACTCTGCTTTCACCACCACTTGCGGTGGTACAGAGGATCCAGGGTGCCCCTGCCGGACATCGAGGGTGTCATGATGGCCATTGCAAGACAGAGCCAGCAGATAGACCATCTGGCCGCCGTGATACAGCAGCTCACAGCCCGCCTACCTGCCTCCCCACCTTCACCACCACCTGTGGCAAGTTCAATGCCTGTGGCTCCTCTGTCATCACTTGGCACCAAGCTACACCTGCCAGTCTCCTGTAGGGTAAAGCTTTGGCCTTTGCCATGCCCTTTCGGGACAGAGGGGACCCAGTGATCTTCAAAGTAAAAATATTCCTGGAGTTGCTCTGCAACATGTTTGAGGAACTAGGACGTGTGTCTTCCGCTGCAGCTTCTCTGCTTCACCTACATCAAGGTGACTCCACCATTTGACAATATGCAGTACAAGTCCGCAACCTCTCCTCAGAGTTGTCTTGGAACAATGAGGACCTTGTAGCCATGTTCTGGCAGGGCCTCGCTGGTAGAATAAAAGATGAGCTGGCTGGACATGACCTCACTTCTTCCCTGCTCATCCATCTGGCAACCCATATAGATATCTGGATTGCTGAGAGACAGCAGGAGCTCTATCAGCAATGTGATCCGGTTCGGCCATGATGTCTTACCCATCTTGCTTAGGTGTTTAAAAGGTCTCTTTCATCCAAAGGATGAAAAGCTAGCACCCGTGGAGGTAAAATCCAATTCTTTTTTAAATTACATTGTGTGAGACATAAAACAGCTAATGCGTTTCAGAGTAGACAACCTCCTTAGTCCTAGCTAAATGACGTGATTAAAACATATAATTTAAAAGCAAAAATGTTGCACCAACCAGATCGTTGTAAACCATAACATCATAAAACAGGGTGGATAGATATTTAAAGAGACGCAATATGTAATAGGTAACATGATCATTATCCATTAGCTAAGACTTTATACTAAATACAGGGAACCTATAGACATGGTAATGAAACAAATATGAAGATGTATAGATATAGATATTACAATCTAGAGACACAGAAGCATATTCGGAAAAATAAAAAAAAAATTAAAAAGGGGGAAACAATTCTTTTAATTAATAAATATATAATAAATAATTTTTTTAGAATGTATTTCATTAGAATATCTAGTTTGTAGTTTCCATATCCAATATGCATCTATATGTGCCAAAACCTTTATTCTATTTCCTTCTCTAATATGTTGGTCAATAGAGTCAATACCATAGCACTTGAAGAGGTTTACTCATCACAAGCTATCGCAGATTTGAGCCGTTTCTGTATCCTGCAGTTTCAAATCCAGGGGCCTCTCTCCTCCCAGGAGACGCGTCTCTCCTCCCAGGAGGCATGTCTTCCCTCACTGAAGACTGGTGACATCATCATTCGGGGTAAGTAGTGGAAGGGAAAGGATATCACAGCTCTGCAGACCTCCTGCAATGATTATTTCTCATATCTCAAGTTTTTATCCCCCTCACAAGCTCTTTGAAACCAAACACCTGCTTTGGTGTAACCCGTTATACATACTGCCTGAAATCATGAAACAAATGTGAAAACACTCTGCTCCCCCCTCTTTTTACGGGGCAGGGGGTAGAGGGAGAACAGTGAAAGGCTTTGTTAACGGGAGAGAGGAATCTAGCACTAGAGACCAAAATTTGCCCAGATCCTCACATGGGCGGGAATAAGCATAGAAGCTCAGGCAGCTTTTATTTACAGACATTGCCATGACCTGAGGCCTAGTTTCACTTTCAAATTCCAAGCTCAAGGGAGTAAGCACAGAGTGCATCAGCCAATCCCACCACAGGGGCGTGGCGGCCCTTGGGCTGCTGATTTAGCTCTAAAACACCTGCTATACAAAAATGATTGACACTACCCCATCCTTCCTCCCGCCACTGATGAAGCCTCGCAAGAAAATTCTGGGGAAAAGCCCGGGATGGATCCGAAATTCGTCATCATCATCACATCAACACGGGGACTTGGGTCCTGATTTTCTGCATCCAGAAGCGCGGGCTACAAGCAAAAGGGACTGCAAGGTTGCCGACCGCCCGGATTTTTGCCCCATTGACCCGGGTTTCCTTTTAACCCCCCTGATGGCACAGTAAATGGGGGGTCAGAGCAGACTAAACATCCTCTTGATCTTTTAACATGCCCTTTTGCCCCCAACCGCATTTTTTTACAAAGAGGTCTTCAACAAAAGGATTATCCACAGTGGGGGGTACACGATTGAATTTGGGGGCTTCATGTTGACGGATCTGATGATCTGATGACGACATTTTTTGGCCGTACTGCGGGGCGAGGAGTAAGACTGCTAATCAGGTTTCTTAAACCACTGAAGGACAATTGGCGACGATTTTGTTTTCTTAATCACAGGGGCCCCACCCAGCGATGACAGGCCCACGTCCCCGCAACGACGACCGCGGCATCGTGTTGTCGCCAGCACTGGGAAAGGGGCCCTTCTCTCGAACCACCTCCATGTCTACCCCCCTTTTTCGCTTACCACCTGCATTTCGCTCCATTTCAGAAATATAAAAATTTGAGAGGTATGAATAGTTTTGGAAAGTCTCTTTTTTAAAAGACGCAAATCACAGCTATTCTCAAATCCTCTAATCAAACAAAAATTTCTTTCAAAATTTACTGCAAGGGGCTATCAACAAATCGGACTTGGCAAAAACCCAAAAAACCGTTCTGTTATGTTTGGGATAATAACGGCATTTTTTGCACCTTTTTAATTCACCTGTGGTGAATATAGAATTGCGTTTTAAGATTTACGTAGATGCTGCGTCAATGAACAGTGCTGGGTGTGAAAAAAGTCAAAAACACGTAACTGTTAATGTTTTGAAATAATAAACGGTATTTTTTGCACCTTTCAATTCACCTGTGGTGAATATAGAATTGCTGTTTTAAGATTTACGTAGATGCTGCGTCAAATAAAACATGCTGGGTGCGCAAAAATCAAAAACACGTAACTGTTTGTGTTTTGATATAATAAAGGGTATTTTTTGCACCTTTCAATTCACCTGTGGTGAATATAGAATTGCTGTTTTAAAGATTTACGTAGATGCTGCATCAATGAACAGTGCTGGGGTGCAAAGTCAAAAAACACTAACTGTGATGTTTTTCGTACGATACAGGGATTTTTTGGCAACAAAACAACCTGTGCTGACTACAAGATTGCTGGATTGTAATTTAAGTGCAAGGGGATATATCAACAGTCACAGGTGGAATGGGTAAAATTGAACACCTATCTGAAATGTATACTGATAAAAAAAAGTGGAGTTTTGCAGCTAACAAGACCTGCAGTTACTAAAAAATGATGTTTATCCAATATAAGTTCGGGCCCTCCCCAATACCAGGAAATTTTTCAATAGCAAACTGTTAATAGTAAAGATATTCCACTACCATGTCTACACTAAGTCTTGGTGAACTTTATCCAGTGTCTCTTTTAATAGATAGACCCTGTCTGTGTTCGCCCGCGGGCCCCCCCCCCCCGCTCCCACCGCCGTGAATTACAGCGGTAGATGCTGCTTTAAAATTCTCTAGCAAACCCTACATAAAATGTTCAAATCTCTAATCTAACTAAATTGGAAGGATCACAGCTAATAGTAAGAGTTTCTCTGTGCAGAAATAGACTAATTTCGCTGACTGTTTGGCCACAGGCCAGAGCGCAGGTCCTATCCCTATGAAAAACGCTGAGAGAACTGAGGCTGAAACAGGAAACGCTGTTCTATTAAAACCGAGGTCATGTGATTTTTCCACCAATCGCAACCATACACATCCCAGTCATGACGTCGCAACACATCTCACTTGCTCTTTTCTGTAATCCTTTTTGCGGCCGCCAAAATTACAGGAAGCGCCGAAAAAGGCGCGATCTTAATAGATGATGCACAGATTTTAACCTAATTATCGCATGATCGGGAAATTTTGATCACCATAAAACCTTGCCGATTTCAACTTTGTCGATAAAAATCACTAAACACTAATCTAAAGTAATAACATTCAGGGTCCATCCCCACGGCATAGGTTTTCAGTTGGATTTTCAGATTGCCGGGCGCTGACTTAGAGAAAACATTCCATGAAGTCTAGTTCTGCCGGTTTTTGCCCCTTTGGGCCTCCATCCACATGACCAAATTTGCCTGCTCCCAAATCCCTGAACCTGCCCTGCCTGTCCCCGACTATAAGTTTGCTTGCTGATTCTGTACCACGGTGCACTCCAGCTGCCACCATGAGTAACAAGTCACGTCAGGGGTAGCGAACTGGGTGTCTACCACCGCACAAGCACAACTTGCCATGCGGCGGGCTCTGGTGAAAACTGGGGGGGGGGGCATCGTAGGCTCCGCACTCTGCTGTCACCACCACTTGCGGTGGTACAGAGGATCCAGGGTGCCCCTGCCGGACATCAGGGTGTCAGAGGGCCATTGCAAGACAGAGCCAGCAGATAGACCAAATGGCCGCCGTGATACAGCGCTCACAGCCCGCCTACCTGCCTCCCCACCTTCACCACCACCTGTGGTCAAGTTCAAAAGCCCGTGGCTCCTCTTGTCATCACTTGGCACCAAGCTACACCCGCCAGTCTCCTGTAGGGTAAAGCTTTGGCCTTTGGGCCCTGCCCCTTCGGGACAGAGGGGGCCCAGTGATCTCCAAAGTAAAAATATTTCCCGGGGTTGCTCTGCAACAAGTTTGAGGAACTAGGACGGGGTCTTCCCGCTGCAGCTTCTCCCCTTCACCTACATCAAGGTAACTCCACCATTTGACAATATGCATTACAATTCCGCAACCTCTCCTCAAGTTGTCTTGGAACAATGAGGACCTTGTAGGCCATGTTCTGGCAGGGCCTCGCTGGTAGAATAAAAGATGAGCTGGCTGGACATGACCTCACTTCTTCCCTGCTCATCCATCTGGCAACCCATATAGATATCTGGATTGCTGAGAGACAGCAGGAGCTCCACCAGCAATGTGATCCGGTTCGGCCATGATGTCTTCCCCATCTTGCTTAGGTGTTTAAAAGGTCTCTTTCATCCAAAGGATGAAAGCTAGCACCCGTGGAGGTAAAATCCAATTCTTTTTTAAATTACATTGTGTGAGACATAAAACAGCTAATGCGTTTCAGAGTAGACAACCTCCTTAGTCCTAGCTAAATGACTGATTAAAAACATATCATTTTAAAAGCAAAATGTTGCACCAACCCGATCGTTGTAAACCATAACATCATAAAACAGAGTGGATAATGTTTAAAGAGACGCAATATGTAATAGGTAACATGATCATTATCCATTAGCTAAGACTTTATACTAAATACAGGGAACCTATAGACATGGTAATGAAACAAATATGAAGATGTATAGATATAGATATTACAATCTAGAGACACAGAACATATTCGGGAAAAAATAAAAAAAAATTAAAAAGGGGGAAACAAAATTCTTTAATTAAAATATATAAATAAATAATTTTTTTAGAAAGTATTTCATTAGAATATCTTTGTTTTGTAGTTTCCATATCCAATAGCCTCTATATGTGCCAAAACCTTTTTCTATTTCCTTCTCTAATATTTGGTCAATAGAGTCCAATACCAACACGTGAAGAGTTTTTACCATTTAAAAGCTAAACGCAGATTTGACCCGTTTCTGTCTCCTGCAGTTTCAAATCCAGGGGCCTCTCTCCTCCCAGGAGACGCGTCTCTCCTCCCAGGAGGCATGTCTTCCCTCACTGAAGACTGGTGACATCATCATTCGGGGTAAGTAGTGGAAGGGAAAGGATATCACAGCTCTGCAGACCTCCTGCAATGATTAGTTCTCATATCTGCAGAGCTTTTATCTCCGCTCACAAGCTCTTTGTAACCAGAACACCTGCATTGGTGTAAGCAGTTATACATACTGCCTGAAATCATGAAACAAATGTGAGAAATGCACTCTGCACCCCCCTCTGTTATCAGACAAGAGGTAGAAGGGGTACAGTGTATAAGGCTGTGTTATATGGGAGAGAGTGAATCTAGCAGCTAGAGACTCAGCAATTGCCCAGATCCTTCACATAGGGCTGGGAGATAAGCATAGAGGAGCTCAGGCAGCTTTTATTGTACAGACATTGCCATGACAGCTGAGGCAGCTAGTTTCACTTTCAAATTCCATAGCTCATAGGGGAGTAAGCACAGAGTGCAGTCAGCCAATCACACCACAGGGGGCGTGGCTGGACCTTAGGCTGCTGATTTAGCTCTAGAAACACCTGCTATACTAAATGATTTAGGTAATGCAAACCAATTGCAAAAGTGCTTATTGTTACTGTCCCCACCTTTACAGATATGATCTTTGTAGCAAGAAAACCCCTTTAAATGATGTTAAACTGCCACTATTTACATGTGCAAAGTGTTTAGAAGTCCTTGAAAGGGTAATATATGGTATTCTTTAACTGTTCAGAATATGTTCCGAGAAACGTTTTTTAAGGGGACGTGTGGTATAACCTACATAGTTTAAATTACAAGCAGTGCACTCAATTGTATATATGACATGATCCGTATTACAATTGATATATTTATTGATGGGGTATGAAGATGACAAGTGTAAAGGTTCTATATATTTTGTTACCAACTAATTTAGATGTATCAGATGAATTACTTTCTCTGTATAAGCTCAGGGACAACATTGATCCCAAGTGAAAGCCTTTTTTAGGGACACATCTACAACTTTCCTGAAAAATCCCTGCCAGAACTGAATCCTGAAAGAGGATAGTTAAATTTATTTTAATAATTTGTGTAATCTGATAATGTTGTTCATTATATTGAGAGGAGAAAAGTGACATATGCACTGTTTTCATGTGTAGTATTATCATATATGTGTGACAAATTTAATTGTGAACCTCCTAATACAAGGTTGACCTGTGATATCAGCTCATTGTATTCCAGCATGCCACATAATAGAAGTATTGCAGCATTAGCTTATCATCTTTACAATTATGGTGAGTATAGTGAAGAACTGATGGAATATATACATGATGTAGTCTTTTTCTATTGAAAAATATTTTTTTTCAATTTGATCAGCATTTTTATTTACAGATACAGGAGGCGCCAATGGTGAAAAAATCTTTAATTCAAGATTTGGATTTTACCTCCATGGGTGCTGGTTTTTCATTGTTTGGACAAAGGTCCGTCACCTTCTGCATGCAGTCTGTTACCAGTGGTATCACAGGTTTCGGCCGTGCACCCTTGCATCCCGTTATCATCGTGGTGAGCTGGCTACACTTTTCTAATGCAATTTGTTTCAAAGGCATCTACTGCCTCCACCAATGGCTTTTTCTGGAGAACTGATGAAAGTTCAGAGCCCACCTGTTACAGCAAGATCAGTCCATTCCACAAAAGCAGAATCTTTGCCTCTACTGCGCTAGTCCTGAGCATTTCCATATGGACTGTCCATTAAGTCCAGGAAACTCCCGCACCTAGGCTATGTGGGAGAAGCGTTGCTAGGTGTGCACACTACCTCTCTACATATGACCATGCCGGTCCAACTCAGTACCTCATATGGTATCATATTCCAAGCCTCTGCCTTCGTGGATTCTGGATCAGCTGGGTATTTCATTGAACAATCTCTGGTTTCAAAATGCCTGACTGACTCCATTCTGTTCTGTAATGAACCTTTGAGTCCTCAAGTGGGAGCACTACATATGGAGAAGATTGTCTTCTATATGTTACCCCATTCCTCCTCTCCTCCTTCTGGGTCTTTTTAACTGCACCATCATGCTGCAATGCTCAATCGGAAAACGGACGAAGTCACACGTTAGGAACAAGACTGCCATTCCCACTGTCTTATGGCATCACATCCGGTACATACCACTTCTTCCCTGACATCTTCCACTCCTCTGCCAGGGCTGCTTTCACCGTATCATTAATATGCAGATGTCTTGTGTGAGAAAGAGACTGAGAACCTTCCGCTACATTAAGCCTATGGTTGTCCCATTGACCTCCTGCTTGGGACTTCTTTTCCTCGGGGCAGGGTCTACCACTAGTCCGTACCCGAGACAAAGGCCATGGCGTCTTATACTGTATAATGGAAAACTTTCAGAAAAGTTTCATCCACAAGTCCTCTTCTCCTGCCTGTGCCAGGTTCTTCTTTGTGGGTAAAAAGGATGTTCCTCTTTGCCCATGCATCAACTATTGTTGTCTCAAAGATATTACTATTAAGTACAGATATCTGATATTCAAGCTTTTTGACCATCTTCGCGGAGTCTTCAAAAAATTTGACTTGCAGGAATTCGTTAATGAGATCAGAGATCTCCTGTTGACAGAGACCTGTGTTGTTGTTGTTGGCCTTTTACAACCTTTGCCCATACCAGAGTGTCCTTGGACCCATATAGCCATGAACTTCAATACTGAACCAGCACCCTCCGTCATTTTGGTGGTTATGGACCAGTTCTTGAAGATCGGCTCCTCAGCTTGCTAGCCACTTCTTCCAGCATATTTTCCATCTGTATGGACTGCCCCTGCATACTGTCTCAAAACGGGAAGTCCAGTTTGGCTCAAAATCCTAGTGTGCACTTTGTGCTCATCTCCAGGTCAAGTTAGATCTCTCTTCGCCCTTTTGAAAAACCCCAATGGGAAAGGGGAAAAGAGTAAATCAAGTTCTGGAATTATTTACGTCTTTTTGTTAGCATGTCGGCCAAGTGCCCCCCTGGGTGGAATACTCTAAAAATCGTCGGATTCGATCAGCAGGGTTCCCCCTTCTTATTTTTTAAAGGCGGGACACTCTCATCCTTCCTTCCTCTGCCATCCTCTTTGAATGTTCCTGCCATTGGTACCCAAGTCTAAGACATCATGGCCATTTGGCAAGAAATCCAAAAAACCTTTTTCCCAAAGACCCCTATGCTGAAGTAAAGAGGGGCAAAAAAAGACTACCTCTGACATTCTCCCCTGGAAATAAGGTATGGTTGTCTGCCAAATACTGTATGTACGTTTGAAGATCCCCAGCTCCAAATTGGGTCCATGATTCCTGGGTCCGTTTGAAGTTCTACAGCACATTAATCTGGTGACCTACAAACTCTGCTTGCCTCCTTCTATGCACATACGAATCCTTCCTGTCTTGCTCCTCAGCATTGGTCCTCAACCGTTTTCCCCAAAAAAACTGTCTCCAATTTTTTTAAAACCAATTATTGATGTCGGGGGGTAAAGAAGTTCGGCTGGAAAAAAATATTAGGGGGAAGTGGTACTACCTTATCGACTAAAAGGGGTTGGGGTCAGAAGAGAAGTCCTGGAAACATTCTTGACTGGGACCTTCTTCTGAATTTTCGGGCTAAAAAGAGGGGAGGCCCAAGGGGGGGGGGCAGGTGCCCCAGACCCCGCGGTCAGGCCATGGACCACCATTCTCTTTGGAAACTCTGTATGAGTGTAGGTAGGTGGGGCCACCCCCACCGGTGGGCAGCAATTGGCTAATTGCCAGGCGCTGACCATATATCTCCAGCCCACTTCCTGCACTCTCTTCTGGATCTATACTGCCCAGTGCCTAAGAGAAAGAGTTCCCTAAAGTCTCATTCTGCCGTATATTAGACTCTTGCCTCCGTCCACTGACCATTTTTGCCTGCTGCCTGCCCTGACGTGTCTATCTGTACCCGACTACGGATTTGCCTGTCAATTCTGTACCACGCTGCACCACAGCTGGCACCGTGAGCAAGTTGTGCTAGGGGTATCCACCTAGGTGTCTCCCATCACACAAGTCCACACTGCCTTGCAGAGGGCTCTGGTGAAAACTGTGAGGCAGGTTTTCCTTCTATAACCTTCTCATTTGATTTATACTTGCACCAAATTTTACACAATACTGACTAGAAGCAACCAACATCTTTTGCCATACTGTGTGTCAGAGTCCGTCTACAAAGCAAGAATTTCCAGCCGGTTATTGACTTGGATTTTAATTTTTTAAAACCATCAAAACCGACTGTAAAACCATCCCCATAGAGCTCAATTGAAAATCCAAGTTCTATTCCACACAACTTGGACTTTCTTGAGCTCGGATTTCAAAACCACTCTTTTTTCCAAAAACTTAAAACATACAATAATCTGCCATATTTTTAAGTAAAAAAAACACTTCCCAAATATTTCTAAGTCGGATCCGCATCCAAAATCCTCATAGAGATGAATGGGACTTGTTTTCTGACTGTGAAATCAAATCGGTACAAAAAAATCAACCTAAAATCCATATAAGATACTTGTTGAAAATTGCATCATCCAACACAGTTTTCAATTAATCCAAAAAGGATTTTTATATTGTCGTGTGGACGTACCCTTTGATTGAAAATTCTTTTGTTGGGGCCATGTTGACTTTCAGATAGCCAAGACCAACAGCTTGGTAGGGTATACAGTATAATCAGTTTGTCCTTTAACTGCAGATTAATTTGCATTTCTAGATTTTTTTTATAACATTGTGTAATTCTATGATTTTTTTCCCCTCTATTTGATCTGGAAAGCCTGTTTCATTAATTAAAATATTTTGCTTTCATTTGTTTAAGTTATACTTCATGAAGCCAGCTCGTTATATATTTAACAAATATTGTTTTGTGTTAAATGTATAATTTTTATTTATTGGCTACATATAAAAAAAGCTGGGTGAACATTCCCAATGGTGATTCCATCTTTTTGCCAAGGGTATTAAAACTAAAGAGCTATTCTTTCATGACTATTTATAAGAATGACTGATAGCCCCCAACCCAACTTTAAAAAATTAGACTGCATTATGTTTTAAAGATGACCAATGATGCAAAATATGAGCACATGTCCATGAACAATAAATACTTTCAGGCAAAGTATGAGATTCTCCATCTGTTTATATCTGCACGTGTTCATTTTAATGAATAATGCTTCACCATTCTGCCAGCCAGCCCAGGCAAAGAGGTTAGCCTCCAACAGATGAAAATATTCAACATGTCAAATGCATTAAAAGCAAGCCATCTGATAGATATACACTTCATGGTGATCATTTATGTCCAGTTTTTCTTACCAGCTCCCCATAATTAGATCTAATGATGATTTTTTAATACTGAGTTTCTCCTCTTTCTTTCCAATGCTTACTAATACCCTCTGTTGGTATATTCCTAGGGTCTGACTGTGGCTTTTTCTCATTATCCAACTTGATGTATGAACTTGACGATTTCATCAATTTATTTGCTTTCTTAATATAATAAGCAAGCAATGACATTTTAATCAATGCCTTGTCTCCCAATCTTGAAAAAGTACATATGTGGTGCAGAGGTAGCTGTCATAAACATGGTCTGGTTTCAGAGGGGACCCAAAGCCCCTTTTCGACATGAGACACCAGTACTATATATGACACATGAAGGTAGGGGTCCCTGTTGAAGATTTTGCAGTGTTGTCCAGGAGATTTAAGTTACATCTGTTAGGGACACCTTAATCTTTCCCTAACTTAGCAGGGAAACCGCCCCAAAAAGGGCTACCCTGCGCAGGAGCCTTATCCAAACAGGACAAATAGACTGAAGAAAAACGGATGACAAACACAGACACAAGAGAAAACAGGAAGATAGCAATGTCAGATGGGCAAAGGTCAATCCAGAAGATCACAGAGTACCGAGTCAGCAGGCAGAAGAATAACCAAGACATAAACCGTAGTTCAGAGCCAGAGGAAATCCAATAGAACAGCTGAGCTTACAAAACTTTTGGTGAAATTGGGCTTGGGAGGTAATTAACTGCCTGTCTCAAAGGACACATCAGAAAATTCTTGAACAGGTTCGGGTAATCCTAGAACCACATCTGCCAGTAAGTTAACTAATACGAAAAAGGACATAACCTTGAAATGTGATCCTACGTTTAATGTAACCAGAGTGTGAAACTTAATTTCTCCCTGGCAGAGGGGGTTGTTGTCTACAACAAACACATTAACTGAGGTCCCGAGAGACAACAATGGAATACCCAGAGTGCCAGCCACCTGAGAGTCCAGAACATTTGCTGTTATTTTCAACAGGACATGCAATGGAGATTCCTAACAGAACCTACGACGTATAATTGAACCAAGCCTTAGGTCAGGGGTAAGGAACATTGGGGACCCCAATATAATGTCACCTCTTCCCAATTCTGTATATAGAAGTAGCTCCCATAGGCATAGACTATAGAGTAATCCCTGGTGACAAGCTACACTTCAGAACCTATTAATGCCTCCAGGGATTATTCTATAACCTGTATGGGCTATATGAGCTATTTCTGCAGAACACTATGGGGACTGAGCTAAACGGGCCCGCAGACCGTCCTCTCCACATGGCTGTAGGTGCCTTGCTGGGTCACATAGACCCAGCAGTGCAGCAGTCAGAGCCAGTGCTCACATAGCACAGGCTTGGTGCTTGGGATTTGAATTAGCTCAAGTCACGAACTTTTAACCCCCCTGTCCAGATGTTGGAGGCAATAATGGACACAGCATCTATGTGATTAACAGGGGAAGGTAGCTCCCCCTGTGTAACCATTGGTACTGCTGCAACATGATTGCCGGACGTGGATATCTGCAATGGCAGCTGGAGGCTATATATTGGCCTCTGGCTTGCCATGTACTGGAGCGTACTAGGCCTGCTAGAGACAGAGTCTAATAAGCTGCATGTCATAGGCATAATACATAGCAATAAATCATCGTACTGCTGTGTATTATATAAGTGATCAAGGGATTGTACAGTCTGGTCCTATAGCGGGCCAAGAAAAAAAACCTTTTGCACATTTAACAAAAATAATATTAAAAATAAGCAAACAGAAAACCCCCTGTTTTCCCAATAAAAACACTCATTTCTGAAAACTGTTCAAGTGTAAAACTCCCTTGTTGCCAACAGCCACCAATCAGAGCTCATAGCAAACAATCAGAACTCATAGCAATCACTCAGAGCCCATACCAACCAAAGCTCATAGCGACCAATTAGAGCCCATAGCAACCAATCAGAGCTCACAGCAACAATCAGAGCCCATAGTAACCAATCAGAACTCGTAGCAACCAACCAGAGCCCATACAAACCAATCAGAGCTCATAGCGAGCAATCAGAGCCCACAGTAACCAATCAGAGCTCATAGCTTACCAATCAGAGCCCATAGCAACCAATCAGAGCCCATAGCAATCAGAGCTCAGCTGTCATCTCCCAAGAGCAGTATAAGAAATGAAAGCTGAGCTCTGATTGGTTGCTATGGACAACAAGGACAATTTATGCTTTACCTACCTACATATGTGGGGCCCGCCTATAGTCTATCTAGCTACCTGTGACCCTTCTGCTTACCTACCTGGGGCCTAAAAACAGCCTCCCTAGCCCACTATGGTACAGAGGTGAGGGACAGTGAGGGAGGTGCTGGAAAAGTGAGGATTCTAAGATATTTGTGTCCAAATCTGCAGGGACGAGTGGTGGTCGGGAGTCAGCATGGGGTTTGGAACGGACGGAGAACAAAAGGGAAAGTCAACAACTCATCAGAGAAACGTTACCTGTGAGTCACAAGATGTAATTGCACTGTAATCACTCATATGTCAGCAGAGTCTGTATACATGTATCTGCCACTATATGGTCACTGTATAATGGTAATATACAGTGTGTAGGGCACCAGTGTACACTGGTATATACCACTATATAGTCACTATATACAGATCTTTATTCAGTAACAGTATTGGGATATTATTCAGTCACTATGTGGTGGTAATTTGTGGTCATGTTCTGGCGGTATAATCGGGTCCTTATGTAGTGGCACTATTGGTAATGTTGGTCTTGGTATAGTGTATTTTTTTAGTGTCTGTATGATGCTGATTTGTATAGTGACCTAATTGCTTGTTGGATTATCTAGTAACTAAATGACTATTATTAAGAGGTTGGAAGGGAGGGAGGTCCCATCTAAGGGTCCGTTCACACGGCTTATTTTGGGCACGGATTGCAGCCGTATTGCGCTGCAATACGGCTGGAATCCGTCCCAGTCATTACGGTAATCCACAGTTCTCATAGAGAACTGTGGATTCCATCCCTCCTACCCGCTCAGCGAATCCGCCGGGCGGGGAGAAAGTGACATGCACATTATCCCGGCGGGATACGCGCCCTGGATAATGGATGTCTATGGGGCCGGTGGGCAGTGCCCCCGCCCCACCCACGCCCCTTATTCAAGCCGTAATTGTGGGCGAAATCCATCCCGCAATTATGGCTTGATTAAGCCGTGTGAACCGGGCCTAAATGTTTGCTATGGGTTCCAGGCTTCTCTAGTTACGCCCCTGCTCCGTACGGTTGTAGTGCGACATGCCTCCAGCATTCCCCCGATCTCAGGGACATTACAAAGTGCTGCGGGCGCTTTGTAATGCGTCTGAGACTGGATTGCAACTGTTTAAAAATATAGTGAACGTTCATACATGTCCCCCTATGTCTACACAGCAGTGGTTTCTGCTTGGATTTTCAGCGGATACAGAATTTAGAATCCGCTGAGAATCCAACTGTAACCAGTGCACTATAGATGGCAATAGAAAATCTGAGTTGTAGCCTACACAGCACGGATTTTCTATTGTCAAATTTCTATTCCCACCGGCCTCCGACGGAATATAGAACATGTTCTATCGTCTGGCTGATTCCAGTACACTTCTATGTACTGGGCCGGCCAAGATCCAAAAAACAGCAGTGTTTATTTGCGCAAACCAGCGCCAAAAACCACGGAACGTCGATGTTACAATTCGAACGGATTTCTGACGGCATTTAAACTTAAGCTGTGTAGACATGGCCTAAGAGGCATGTCACTACCTCCGAGTGTCTACAACTCAAAAGCAATTCTCTTATTCATGCTTTCTACATTCCAGAATCTACCGCAAGGCTTCTTTATGCTGGTGTCATATGACTGCTGCCAACTTATATTTGCTCCTTATAAAACTACTTTAGTCAGTTCCTTGCACTCATCATAACTCATCACATTTAGGACTTTTTCTCAAAATTGCACTCTTTATACCAATAGCTTATACATTTCAACTTGAGTTCCATCACTGCTTCCCTCTGAAAAGGCTTTAACAGTGTATACCATAGAGTTCGCAAGTAGGCTTCCCAATATAAGTTTACACTGGGGGAGATTTATGAACACTAGAGCGAAGTAAAATTGGAGAAAGTTGTCTATAACAAACACTGCCCCCTTTAAACTGTACGCTCAGGAGAAATCTGCACTTGTGGAGATTCCCTATGCTCTCCACTTAGTGATCGAGCAGAGGGCTCATGAACGCTCTGTTCGATCATAAATAGAACTGTGCAGCTGTTCAATTACAGCTGTATACAGTAGTTCTTCCTTTCTTTCCCGGCAACAGTCATAGAGATCAGGGTATGGAAGAAAGAGAAATATAAACAAAATGACTCTTCTACTTCTGTAAAGGGATAAAAATGTTGCCTTAAAAAGTAAGTAACACATTTTTACCCATTACAAAAAAAAAAAAAAATCTTTTTTCACTGTCTTAGACCACTAGTGGGCTCTGACATTAACCCTTTAACTGCTCTGGATAATCTGGAACACTTGAATAGATACATTTATTGCTCTCGACCAACAGTAATTAACCCTTTCACTTTAAATGATAGGAATGCTATCATTAACCCCTTCCCTACTGTCGATTATAACAATAAGCCATTCACTGTTCTAGGCTACAAGTGCTAAACATATTCCCCTTAGTGTCTTAGGAACCACAGATGTTAACATAAACCTCTTCAATACCCAAATTCCCTTTGATTACTTAGCCACCAACAATGTAAACCTGAAGCTCTGGTCTCTAGTTGCTACTAGGGGAGCTGGCATAAACCTCTTCACCACCCTAGTCTAAGAGATAAGTTAACATTTAATAAGTTGTACCACTTTTTTTTATGAATTTATGCTGGTGCTGTTGTTAGAAACTAAAACATAATAATGTTCACTACTGTCCTTACCTCCATTCTAATGGTGCCAAGGTCCAACCCATTATTCTATGTCCTTCCTGGAAATCAGACCATCACCGCTGCAGCCACTGATTGGCTGTAACTGTCATGTGTATTGCCTGACATCATTGTTCAGAGCCTTTCATTTCCAAACAGTGAAGTGTCACGTGACCACTGCAGCTAATCAGCAGCTGCGTTGGTGATGGTTTTGACTGCCTGCGCAAAGAAGAAGACCAGGGGAGATGGCGTACAGTGACATAACTGGAATGGAAGCGAGGACAGGGGTAAGCATTAGGGGCGACATGTATGAAACTTGGCACAGACACACCAGTTCTCAATCAGTATAGAGGAGTGTAGAATACAGCATGTATGATCCTGTTGTATGTGGGTTCATAAATCTGCCATTTGGTATGCCTTGCATAGCATGGCATATTTTTGGCGTATTGAAAACTGTTGTGTCTGGTGCAGAATGTGCCAAGTTTGGAGTACGACTGTTCATACATCTAATAGGGCTATATCAGGTATTTTTGGCTGAAAACTGGTGCAGCCCCTTTCATACATGTCACTGCAGTTCTGCAGTGTACTGTTTTCCATTGTATCAGTGATCTGAAGATCACAGATGCAATTTCCCTATGGGGAAAAGTAAAAAAAAAATGTAAAAAAGTACAAAAAAGTGAAAAAAAAGTAAAACACAAAAAATAAAATAACACGTACACCGCCCTTTTCCCCTTTACAAACGCTAATCATCCCATAAAAGATAAAAAAATAAAGTACACATATTTGGTATTGCTGCTTGTGTAACATCTTGCAAAAAAAAAAAAACTTTGCATACTTACTAAAAAATTAAAAAGTTATGGCTATCAGAAGATAGTGATGCATAAATATTGTTTTACACAATAAAAGCATTTTTTTTAAAGCACCTCAAGATAAAAAAATTTATAAATTGGGTATCTTCATAATCGTATCGACCCACAGAGTAAAACTAACTTGTATGTATACTGCACAGTGAGTGCTGTTAAAAATAAAAAAAACCCTACTAGGATTGCAGTATTTTCTTCACCCTGCCTTCCAAAAAACACATTTAAAAGCGATCTAAAAGCCTTGTGCCCCATAAATGATACCAATAAAAATGTCAACTTATCCTATGAAAAACAAGCCCATACACAGCTCCATACACAGATAAATAAAAAAGTTATGGCTCTCAGACTATGGTGATGCAAAATGTGTTTTCCTTTTTGAATAAAAGTGTTTTTTATTGTGTAATAACAGTAAAACATAAAAATCTACAAATTGTGAATTGCTGTAATCGTAGCAACCTGCTGAGTAAAGCTAGTATGTCATTTATTCCGCACAGTGACCGCTGTAAAAAAATAAAAACACCACCAAGATTATATTTTGTTGAAAACACCTCACAAAATCCTTGATAAAAAGCGATCAAAGCATCATATGAACACCATAATGGTACCAATAAAATTGTCAACTCATCACACAAAACACAAGCCCTTAATCAGTTCCCGGTATAGAAAAATAAAAAAGTAATGGCTGTCAGACTATGACGATATAAAAACACAATATTTTATAAATGCATTTCTATTGTGTAAAAGAAATAAAACATAAAAAACTATATAAAATTTATATAATTGTAAATGTATGGACACGCATAGTAAAATTATCCTGTCATTAAAATAACACAGCGAATGCTCTAAAAATGAACAACAATGGCAGAACTGCATTTATTTCCCCCCATTTTCATAGCTCAATGCAAAAAAAACCACATGGAACACCCGTACACCCCAACATCACAATACACTACTAAATAAGATCCATGAGGGGTGTTGAATCCAAAATGGGTTGACTTCTGAAAGGTTTTATCTGTTCTGGTACTTTGGAGGCTTTGCAAAGGCAACATGGCACCCACCCAAATCTGCATTCCAAAAGCCAAATAATGCTCCCTCCCTTGTACGCCCTGCCATGTACCCAAACAGCAGTTTAAACCCACATATCAGGTATTGCCGAACTTGGAAAAAATTGCATTACATATTGTGGGTGCTTTTTTTTCCAGGATTCCTTGTAAAAATGAAACTTTTCCCACTAAAACTGTGGATTGCCTTATGCTAAAATCAAATTGTAAAACATCTCTGGGGTTGTTATACTCACTACACCTCTGGATATACAGTTGTGCTCAAAAGTTTACATACCCTGGCAGAATTTTTGCTTTCTTGTCCATTTTTCAGAGAATATGAAAGAAAACACAAAAACTTTTTTTTGGTTAGTGGTTGGGTGAAGCCATTTATTGTCAAACTACTATGTTTTCTCTTTTTAAATCATAATGAAAACCAAAACATCCAAATTACCCTGATCAAAGTTTACATACTGTTACGGTCTGGAGGTGGATCCACTGGACCTTCGCAGGCGATGGCATAAGCCCACACCAGGGAGTGGAATCTAAGTGGGACCCGATATTCACCAGAGCCCGCCGCAAAACGGGATTGTCTTGCTGCGGCGGGTTTCCATCAGGCCCACTACCACTGCGGGGCTTGCCTGCGGTGGCGGCCAAGAGTGCGAGGTACAGAATGGCAGGCAGGCTCGTGGTCTAGACAGGCAGGAGGTCAGGACAGGCGGCCTCTGGTTCGTGGGACGGCAGACAAGCAGGAGGTCAGGGCAGGCCCGGCAAGGTTCGTAGACGGTAAACGTAAGCAAGGAGTCGGTACACCGGTAAGGCAAGACAGGAACGCTCGGAAAACACTTTCACCATGGAATATTCAAAAAGGATCTGGCGAGGGGCCGGGAGGAAGTGGCCGACTAAATAGGGGCAGTGCCCGGCAATGAACCAATTACCGGCGCACTGCCCCTTTAAATTCAAAACTGCCGGCGTGCGCGCACCCCTAGGGGACGGAGCTACGCACCGGGAAAATGAAGCCCGGCTGAAACAGGAGCGTGGCCGGTAAGTGAACGCCGGCAGAGACGGGGAAAAACGAGCGGACCCCGAACCCGAAGTGCGGGACGGGGCTCCCCTGGGAGCAGGGGCACAGGCGCGCCTGCGACCCGGGGCAGTGGTCACAGGGGCGTCCGTGACAGTACTCACCCCCTCTTGGGCTCCCCTCTCTTACTGGATTGGAGAAATCTCTGGATGAGGCTCCGGTTCAGGATGTTCTCCTCCGGCTCCCAGGACATCTCTTCGGGGCCGAACCCCTTCCAGTCCACCAAGAAGTATCGCTTTCCCCTTGTTTCCTCATGCCCAGAATTTCTTTACTCGAAGACATCGGGCGCATCAGCCACAGACGGGGGAGGAAACGGGCCCTTTGGGAAAAACAATTAAGGATCCGGGGTTTTCAGTAAGGAGAACGTGAAACGAGTTGGGGATTCTCACGTAGTGGGAGCCGGAGTTTGTATGACCACCGGTTGATGCGGCTGATGACCTCGAAGGGCCAGAAACGGTTTGGGCCCAGTTTATGTGAAGGCATCTTTGACGGGTGTATCTAGACGAGAGCCACAAACCTTTTCGCCTGGAAAGACCGGGGGAGATTCTTTTTCTGTCCGCTTGAGTCTTCATGCGCTCGGAAGCGCGGAGGGAAACGACTGGCGGGGTTTGGGACCAGATGGCCTTCATATCTTGGATCTGTGCGTCCGCTGCCGGGACCTCGGAGGAGGTTGCCAGAGGTTGAGGTGGGCGGGGATGCAGGCCATACACGAAAGTAGAAGGGGAGGCCCCCGCGGACTCGGACTCAAGGGAGTTTATAGGAGAACTTCCCCACCACGGCAGTAAATTGGACCAATCGTCTTGACGTGCCGAGACGAAATGGTGAAGGTAACCTCCCAAGACTGGTTGACCTCCCCTACCTGGCCGTTCGTCTGCGGGGGTAAAGGGGGAAAAGAAGTCGAGCTTCACCTGAAGTTGGTTGCACAGGGCTCGCCAAAACTGGAACAAATTGAACCCCCGGTCTGAGACAATTTGTTGAGGGAGGCCCTGCAGACGAAAAAACATGGAGGAAGAATAGCTCAGCCAAGCGGGAGGCAGAAGGCAGCCCTGGCCAGCGGGACGAAAAAGCGCCATTTTGGAAAAACGATCAGTAATACCCAAATAGTGGTGATGCCAGAGGACGGAGGAGGTCCGATATAAATCCATCGAAATGTTGGTCCCAGGATGCGTGGGAAAGGTAAGTGGGCTGAAGTAGGCCCTGCCGCTTTGACTGGCGTCCTTGTTGCGGGCACAGGAGTCACAAGACGAAACGAAGTCCTAAACGACCATTTCAGCTCTGGCCACCAATAAACCTTGATATCAGGCAGAAGGGTTCTTCGGTAGCGCCGGGATACCACCACCAAAGAGCATGTCCCCATTTTAGATACGTCTGCGAGAGCAGGACGCACATAAGTCCTACCAGGAGGAACCTTCCGGAGGTCCACTGGCGCTGCCGAGATGAGGCGCTCAGGAGGAATTATATGCTCGGGAGGCACGTGAGAGGGCGTCAGCTCTCACATTCTTCTCGGCTGGCCAGAGTGATATGAAAATCGAACCGGAGAAGAAGAGTGACCACCAAGCCTGGCGTGGGTTAAGTCGCTGAGCCGTCTGCAGATATTGGAGATTCTTGTGGACCTATAGATACGGATGGGGAAAACGGGCGCCCTCCAGCAGCTAACTCCACACCTCCAGGCCAATAATTAAGGCTATAGCTCCCGATCGCCATCGTGTAATTCTCTCCCGGCCGACGAGAATGACCTTGGAGAAGAAGCCGCACGTTACAGTCTTACCGTGGGCCCATTTAGCATAAGAACAGCTTCCGGCTGCACCCACAGGATGAGGATCCACCTCCAGTGTGGAAGGTTTCGCGGAATCAGACGTGCCAAAGGATAGAGGCCGTAGAAGAAGGCGGACTTGACCTTTAAGTACGGAGCCTCTTCGGCCTCACGTCCAGAGTGCGTGGTTATGGCTTTTTCTTGGTAAGGCTACTAACGGAGCCCACCCAGCGTGAGAAGTGGGGGATGAACTGGCGATAGTAGTTCTTGCAGAAAAAAAGCCCAGAATCGCTGGATAGCCCGCATGCCCCGACTGGGCGTGGCCACTGCAACACTCAGACTTTCGGCTGGATCCATCCGTAGGCCTTGGTCTGAGATGACGTACCCAAGAAACGGGAGCTATCTGATGGAAGAGGCACATCCCAGCTTGGCGTACAGGTGGTTCTCGTGCTCCCGGAGGCAATCTCAGTACCTGACGACACATGGCAACGGTGGGTCTCGAGGTCCCCAGGAGAGAACACCAGGATGTCATCAAGGTGGGTGAAACCACCAGAAGGTGTGGGAGGAGGTCCCTGAGCCGTCATTCACTAGTCTGAAAGATGGCGAGCATTGGCACAGTCCCGAAGGGCATCACCAGGTACTCAAAGTGCCCGTCCCTGGTGGTGACGGCCGTCTTCATCAATCGCCCTTGCGGATTCAAGACCAAGTTGTAGGCCCCACTCAGAATCCAACATAGAGAAGACATTGCGCCCTGGCAGGCGGTCAAACAGTTCCTGTGAATCATGGCAATGGATTAACTATTTTTTTACCGTGATCTTGTTTTAAACCCCGGTAGTCTATAACAGGGCCGTAAGGTACCGCTTCTCTTTTTCAAAAAAAGAACCCCCGCACCCGCGGGAGACGAAGACTTGCGGATGAACCCCGTCCTGAGATCTCCTGGACCATACTCGTCATGGCTTGAGTCACAGGAACCGACAGTGGGTAAGACTCGGAGCCTCGTGTGAAGCTGGTACTCAGGCAATAAGTCCAATTGACAATCGTATGCGTAGGCATACTCTCAGCTTGTCTCTCGGAAAGAACACATCCGGCGTTCACCAGATATTCGGGCGGCAGCCCGGGCCAACGTCACCTAGAGGGTTGAGCGAGAGCAGGAAAGCACCATGGGCTAGGTGCCACCAAACAGCGCCCCGACATTGGGACCAGCCAACGAATCACCTCTCCAGGACCAGTCAGACATGAGAGTGGAGCCCAGCCATGAGTAGTCCTGTGGAGGACCGCCAGAGACGAGCAACACTTAGAAGGAGATCTCTTCCTTATGCCAGCACCCCCACGTGGAGGGACGTGGCTTGGAGACCACTGTATGGTGTCGCTCAGTAGCTCCCACTGACAGATGGTGACCAGCGGCTTTCTCACCCCCCCCAGATGTAAACACCGGAAGCCGTACTGCCATCACTAGAGACTGGTGTATGGAAGTTCCCGCGGAGCCCGAGTCCAGAAATGCCGGAACCTTGGAACGTGATTCCAGTCTCTGAACAACTACCTGCACAGGCATCAACAGGCGTGGAGAGGAGGAGTTGCACCTCGGAATGCCTCTCCCACAGATCCTAGGTGCGAAGTTTCCCCGCCGGCTTGGGACGCTTGGGGCAACTACTCCGAAAATGCTCTTGGCCTGCCCAGTAGAGCCACAAGTTCCTTTGCCGACGCTGGTCCAACTCCTGTTCAGAGAGCCGAGCCCGCTCAATTTGCATGGACTCCTCGGTGGCGGCTGGTGACTGTGGGCAGGAGGCCTCTGGAACACTGGTGCCAGGCGAGTAAACCGGCTGGCTGACTGATGCTCTTGCCGAAGTTCTTCCTCCCGTTCAAGGAAGCGTATGTCAATGCGAGTTGCTAACCGGATCAGGTTGCTGGGAGGGAAGAACGGGAGGTCACTAGCGGCCAAGACGTCCTTAACTCGGGCATTGAGAGACCTTTTCTTGAAGGTAGCACACAGAGCGGCCCTCGTTTCCAAGAACCTTTCAGAGGCCAGGTGCGGAACTGTTACCCGTATCTCCTACAGACAGGTCCCCCTGGCATAAGTTTAGGAGGGCAGTCTCAGCGGAGGAGCACGGGCAGGATCTCAAAGACGATGCGGAACTCGCTGAGAAAGACTGTAGATCCGCCGTTCTACTGTCCTAAAAAGAAAAATAAAAAAAAAACATAGCGTGTAGCCCATGCCAGAGGGCCTTCCGGAGAGGAGGCTAATCACGAAAGCCACTTCCTCGCACGTTCGGACAGGAACTGATCAGTCCATCAGCTCACGTGCCTAGTAGAGCATTGGGTGGATGAACCCCCTGCAGAATCTCGGGTCATTTCCCCCTCCGTCGAACTTGGACGGGAGCGACAGGCGAGGAGCGGTAGGCCCCTTCAGAGCCACCACTGGAAACCGAAGAGGCAGGCACAACCGCTGGGAGCTGGCGAAGGCTGCTGCCTGCTGCCGGACGGTGAACCGAGATCCTGCACACATGGGGATAGCTGGGTAGTTCTGCGCCTCGTTGACCGACTTGCTGAACGGCAGCAACAACGGTCTTCATGGTCCGCCAGGCTGGGTAACGGCACCATGGCGGGAAATCCATGGCCGATCCTACTGTTACGTCTGGAGGTGGAATCCACTGGACCACCGCAGGCGATGGCGTAACCCACACCAGGAGTGGAATCTAGTGGTACCCGGTATTCACCAGAGCCCGCCGCAAAGCGGATGGCTTGCTGCGGAGGTTTTCCACCAGGTCGACTACCGAACTGGCGGGGCTTGGTCTGCGGTGGCGGCCAAGAGTGCGAGTACAGTAACGGCAAGCAGAGCTCGTGGTCGTAACAGGCAGGAGGTCAGGACAGGCGGCTCTGGTTATCGTAGACGCAGACAAGCAGGAGTCAGGGCAGGCGGCAAGGTTCGTAGACGGTAAACAGTAAGCAAGGAGTCGGTACACAAAACACACGGAAAGCAAGACAGAACGCTCTGAACACTTTCCACATGAATATAACACCAAGGAATCCGGCGAGGGCCGGCAGGAAGTGCCGACAAAGATAGGCAGCAGAGCCCGGCAATGAACCAATTACCGCGCACTGCCCCTTGAAATTTTCAAAGCTGCCGGCGTGCGCGCCGCCCCTAGGGGCAGAGCTACGCGCCGGGAACGAATCCTGGCTGAACAGTAGTGTGGCCGGTGTAAGTGAACGCCCGGCAAGAGACGGGACACGAGCGGACTCCCGAAACCCGACTGCGGGATGGGCTCCGCTGGGAGCAGGGGCACGGGCGCGCCGCAAACCCGGGACAGTGGTGTCGCAGGGCGTCCGTGACACATACCCCATTTCTTAATATCGTGATATTGCTCCCTCTAAACATGTCAAATAACACTTGAAGTCTTTGTGTAGTTGTGGATGAGGCTCTTATTTTCTCAGATGGTAAAGCGCTGTCAGGGCTGGGGCGGCGCCGGCTTGCAGGGAGCAATGCACTGCAGCAGCTAGATCAGCGATCCCCACCCTGATACACATTCTGCTGCAGCTCTGTAGTGACAGAAGGACCAGCCACTCCGGACAGGGGGCGTGACGCACCAGCCAATGTGAAGGACCCAGAGGCCAGAAGAAGGAAATTGATAATCCGAAATAGTTGCCCGCTGTAGTGCAACATGGAGCGTAATGCTCACAACAGTCAGCTCTACAATGTAGATTGCATGCCCTGAAAATGGAAATGTTAAGGACTGTAAAGAGCTGCAAGCTACAACTAAGTAACTTGACTAACAATTGATTTAATACAGAAAGATGATTTGGAATGAAGAGGCAAGTCAAGCCATAATTGATGTTCCATACCGTTCAGTAAAATGCAACGATTTTATGTGCAAATGTGTTTCAGTCTCTATGTTGCTTTTTGGACTGCTTACCTGTGTACCTGACCTTGGTTTGTTCTCCTGACACTGGCTTTGTCTCTAATTATGTAACCTTGCTCCCGATCGTGTTTGACACTCAGCTTGTTTACGAATATCCCCGGTTCTGATATGTGGCTTGGCGTTCCCGATTTGTTATTGACCCGGATGGTCTGACTATTCTTCCTCCTGCGGCCCCAGCACTTTTAGTAGCGCAGGGACTGTCGACAACTTGCCGTCTGCTGCCTATGGCAGCACGTCAAGCAGGCAGGGACAGTGGGCTGGGTTCCAGTCAGGGCTCACTGTACCTCTCTTGACGTGACATTATCGCAGGCCGAACCGTTAACCTCAGCCACTAGCCCATACTAATGAACCACCATGACAGCTTTGTAGACAGATGCAGGGGCTTACTCCGCTAGTAGTCCAGGATCTGGCATAGCGGGTACAACAGCAAATACATCCACTTCCCCGAGTCTTAATGTCCCTGCACTTACCTACCCACCCTGTGGAACCTACCTAATCAGATGCTGACAGGTTTTCAGGCAATAGGGAAGACATTTTTTTACGTTTAGGAAGGATGTCGCCTGTATTTTAGCTCTGCCCATGTATCTCGGGCAATGAGGATCCAGAGAGTGTAATTATTATGTCATTACTTCAGGGACCCCCCAGGAGTGGTCATTTTCGTTACCACCTAGATTCCTCCAGAACTGTCTTCTTGGACAGGATTTTCTTGGTCTCCTTGGGCATACTTTTTTGATGACCCAGATAGGGAAGCTGTGGCCGCGGATCAGCTGACACCTTGAACAGGGTACAAAGGACTGTGGAGGAGTATTCGCTCTGAATTTCGCCGCTGGTGTGTTCCGTCTGGGTGGAACGACCCAGCTCTTTATAATGATGGTTTAGATTAGGGTTAGCCGACCAAGTGAAGGATATGTCGTGGCTTACCCTACCCCTGGGTACTTAAGATGATGGCTCAAGCCGTCCGTCTGGACAGACGTTTTAGGGAGAGAATGTACGGGAAAGTCCCTCCATCCCGTGTCCACCCCTCTACACCCTGTTTCCCGATAAAAACTCTGAGGAGAGGCCCATTCAATGGACCGTAGGAACGTCTCGGCATATCCAAGGACTATGCTTCTACTTGTGCGAGAGATGGTCCACGGCATTTCGGGAGTTGCTCCAAAAGGAAGACCAGGCCAGAGAGACTCCAGCGTCTAGGTGATTTGCAGGAGGATCACCTAGGCAAACAGATATTTCCTATTGTATCCAAAAAATTTCTGCTCCCGGTTAAGGTCTCATACTTGTCTTTGTAAGGTTCTGGGAACGCTTTAGTGGATTCAGGGTCAAAAGCTTCTTCGTAATTTATAGATGCGTCCTTCGCCAAACCTCCTGGCACTACCTGAAGAACCTCTATCTGATTCCCCTGCGGGTAGTGGCTATTGACCTACTCCACAGCTAGTGGCACTATCCCAATATTTGTACTCCTGAGCTCGAGATGTTGGGTGGGATTCTATACAAACTGAAAAGTGTACTCTGTTTAAACATGGAGGGGCTGCCCGCTGATGTGTTTTGTTTGGGGGCTGCCCTGTCTTTCAGAGTCCATAACCCAGTGTTTGACAGGAAATCCAGGGTAAATAATCAATGGGGGCATCAGTGTTGTGGCAGATGTCTTCTACCATACTGGCAATACTGAGGAGGAGCAATTCATGTATTTATCGTGACTTTGCTGAGGTAATTTTTTTTTTAGAAACAGTCGGAGATACTACCCCCTCATAGATCTTACACAGTGCCATTGACCTATGCCGGAGATGAAAGTTCCAAAAGGGAGGATAATATAAATCTCTTAATGTCCTGATAGACAAGCCATGAAGCAGTATAATGCAGAAGCCTATCAGAAAGGGCATCTCCCGACCTTCTGTGTCTCCTAAGGGCACAGGGTTTTTCTTTGTAGAAAAAGGATGGAGGCCTCCGTTCCAAGCATTGAACCTACCGTGAATAAAATAAGATAACGGTAAAAAAACCAATACCTCCTAACCCTGTCACAGGATCCGCTGCTAATGACTAACCTTCGCCATTGTGCCATCTTTTTTTGCGTAAATTTTCCTCCGGCGGAAAGGAATTATGACGTCGGACTGGGAGTTGTTGCTATAGAGTGGCCTTTCCAGGAATGGGGCCACTTCCTCGAGGTTGCCCAGTCATCAAGTCACGGTACTTACTGATCAGAATAAAAAATGACCTTTTTAGATAGTGCTAAAAAGGTTAAATCAGGCGTGTTGGGTATTATTTTTTACGCGCTTCAACTTTGTTGTTACCTACAACTGGTTCAAAAAAAATGTGAAGGTGATGTCTATCTAAAAATTTTTGTGCCAGCCACGATCCCAAGAGGATCGGCCCCTTTTTTCCCCAAGGAGACTTTTTGTTCAGCTTTTTCCCTAGATTTAGCCACTGAGTTTAAAGTCCCCCCGGTAGGGAACCTGCAAATTTGCCCTTTTTTCGAAGGTTTTGTCCCCACTCAGTTGGCGCGGTTTTAAAAGAATTTCATGATTCCGTGTTATTGGGCACCCTGGAGTGCTGGCACAAAAAAGCTTATTTTCGTAATTACTGGTGGCCGTCATTGCCTCGTGGTGTGAGGCCTTTGTGGCATCTTGTGAATTGGGGTTGGGAAAAAGGTTTCCCCAGAATCGTCCCCCCTGGTGAACTATGCCCTCTACCTTTACCGAAATCCATGGCCCCCATATCTCCATGGATTTTATGTGGCCCTTCCCCCTTTTCGGAGGGAAAAAAAGTTATCTGGGGGTAGTGGTCGTTTCAGAAAATGTGCCATCTTTTTCCCTTTTTAAGAGGGTTACCTCGTCCAAAAAACTTGTGAACTCTTTGTCAAACACATTGCAAGCTTTTGGTTTACCGGAAAATCGTTTTAGACAGAGGGTTAGCTCTTTCTCAAAATTTTTGGGGAGCCCTTTGCAAGGCCTGGGTATCAACCTGTCCTTTTCCTTGCCTTTTCCCCCCGAGACTAATGGTCAGAAAAGAGGGTAAATTAAATGGTAACACAAAAACTCCCTTTAGTATCTGAAAACCAAAGGGAGATGGGTAAAATATTACCGTTGGTTGAAATTTTCCATTAACAATCGGATATAGCTCGTCTGGGACCAACATTTTACGTAATTTGGTTTTCCCAAGGCTGCGTCATTTTCAGTGCTACTTGTACAGCGGGGTGGATGTTTTCATTAAAAACTCTGCACGTCTGGGCACAAATTTAGAAGAAATTGGTTCTACCCAGAACATCCAAAGAAAAAAATTTTATAGACAGCGTCTTTGTTCTAGAGGGTTTGGGTTGGGGATAAAGTATGGTTTTTCCGCCCGAAATCTGCGTTTGAAAGTTTTCCCCCTGGTAAACTCGCGCCGGGGATTTTAGGGGTAAGGTTGCAACGGTAAATTTCCTCGTCCCCCGAAACTAAAATGTTCCATCGGCACTTTTTAAGGGTATTTTCAGTGTGACCCGCCCTTAGCTTTTTCCCCCAATTTGCTGGGGGAGTTTGAATATGAGTTGCCCGTATTTTGGTTTCATAAGATCCAAAAGGGCACTGCGTACCTGGGCCATGGAAGGGCTTTTGGGCCTGAGGAGAGTATGGATTCCGGCAAATCCACCATGTGATAAACCCGGTGAGGGAATTCTTTTTTTTCACCGGGCAAACCAGACCCGGGGGAAGGATCCGGTGGCCCCCCCCTAAAAGGGGGGGTTTCTGTCAGGGCTGGGCGGCGTTGGGTTCAGGGACTTTTCCCCGAGCACTGATCAGCGACCCCACCCCGATAACATTCTGCTGGCAGCTTGGAGGGCAAGGTCCACCACCCGGACAGGGGGGGGTTTGCACCCGCCCCCCAAAGGGAGGCCCCGGAGGCCGCTCCAAAACTAGAGGGGGGGTACCCGGGAACCACATTTAAACTCCTGCACTGGTGTGCGCCTGCAAAAACCCCCTGGTTGCTTTGCTACCTGGCTTTTGTTTTGTTTCGTTTATTGTCCTGACCTGGGTTTGTTCTCCTGCCCCGGGCTTGTTTCTGTTTTGAAACCCTCGCTCCTTTTGTGTTTGCCCCATGGCTTTTTTACTTTTACCCCTCGGGTTCTGATTTGGGTTTGGGCGTTTCCGATTTCTTATTGACCCGGACTGTCGACTATTTTTCCCCTGCGGCCCCAGCACTTTTAGTAGGCATGGACTTTCCCCCGTTCCCCGTCTTCCCATAGGGAGCAGTAAAGCGGGGCAGGGGCAGTGGGCTCGGTTTCAGTCAGGGCTCCGTACCTCCCTTGCGTGCACCCCCCCATTCCCTTGGCAAAAAGCCTCAGCCGAAAATTCCACGGTGCCGGGTGAACTGCGCGCTGGATCCCCCCCAGAGTGGCTCAAGATATGAGGTCAGAAGACTGAGATGGCAAATTAAAACCTTTCCCTTTTTGTTTTGCTGTAGCCAATGACAGGTCAACTTGGCCCTTGATTTTTGGGTTTTGTTGCATGTTGGAAGTCCAAGTACGCCCGTCATTTCCCAGGCTGTTGATGGAAATTTGTTCCAGTATTTGCTGTAATGTGCTGATTCTTTTTTTTCCATCAGTTTTTGAGGGGTTTTCCCCTGTGCCTCTGTACTCACACACCCCCAAACATCAGGACCCACCCCTTGCTTTACAGTAGGAATGGTTTCCTTTCTTATAGGCCTTGTTGACACCTCCCCAATGTAACGTTTATGGTGTTGGGGAAAAAAAGTTTAAAGTTTTTGAGGCTTGCTCATGCTGTTTGGGTATTGAGGGCAAGATTTTTTTGGGGCATTTGCACATTCTGGCGACTCGACCATGCGGCCCGTCAGGGTTGGCTGCATCAGGCTGCACGGAACGGGCGCAGCAGTTTGTTTTTGCCCCCAAAAACCCTGTTCTTTGCTGGGGGCCTGGGTGCAGCCCCGCCAAGGGAGGCCCCGGGAGGCCGCTCCAAATCAGCTAAAAGGGGCGGTACCCGGGGAAACCCAAATTTTAAACCCCTGAAGGCTGAGTCCACGCCTGTGATATTTTCCTGGCTGCCTATTACCTGTGCTATTTGTTTCTGCTTACCTGTGGCACCCGCTGACCTCGGCTTGTTCTCCAGACCGCCGGCTTGGTACCTTCTTATCTTGTACGTATGCTCCCAGTTTTGCTTTTGACCCCGCGGCTTATGAATTACGATTATTAGCCCTCTGGTTCTGATTTGTGGCTTTTTGGCGTTTCCTATTTGGTATTGACCCGACTGTCCCTGACCTTTCTTCCTTCTAGACAGGCCCCAGCACTTTAGCAGCGCAGGACTGTTGCCAGTTTGCCGCCTGGCCGTCCTAGGGCAAGCACGTCAAGCAGGCAGGGACAAGTGGGGGTGGGATCCCAGTTAGGGCCACTGCCCCGTCCATTTGACGTGACACAACCATTATTTCTTCAGTGCCTCCTTGTTGTGAAACTTCCACACAGCTTCGTTTTCACAGAGAGCCCTAGTATTTCAGCTGATGTATATTTGTGGGTTTTTCTTTGCATCACAAACAATTTTCCTGGCCGAAATTTTTGTTGGTCTACCTCACCATGGTTTGGTTTTCACAGATTTTTCATTTGTTTATCACAGTTTGAACACTGCTGACTGACATTATCAATTTCCTTGGATTATCTTTTGTATCCCTTTCCTGTTTTAATACAGATTTTAACTACCCTACCTTTTCCAGTACATCTTTTGACAATTCGATTGCTTTTCCGCCCATGACTGACAATCCCAGAAACGTCCATTGGCATGAAGATAAATGCAAAAGTCTGTCTGGATCCCAGAAATTCACTCAGCTTTTATGCACACACACTTATTACAAGCAAACAAGTCACAGGTGATGATTTTACTGTACCTCTAGTAGCCATGCAACAACCCAATTTGTGACTACCCTGTGCATGTTATTAGGCAAACACCAGGTAAATGGGTAAACTTCGATCAGGGACATGCTTTGGATATTTTAAGTTGTTAATATGATTAAAAAGTCTGAAAACCCATTAGTTTGACAATAAGAAGGCATACATCCAACTACTTAACCATGAGTGGAAACAAAGTTTATAGTGTTTTTCATCTTATATTCTCGTGAAAAATGGCAAGAAACACAGAGTCTGCCAAGGTTATGTAAAACTTAGCGCACAACTTATTTCTTAAGGTGTGTACTCTCCAATATAGGAATTATTTAAGGGGAGTTATTAAAGTATTAACTACCTTAGGGTGTCCGCAATCCTGAAATGGTGCCTAAAGCAAATCAGAATGAAAATGAGACACCAATAGTCCAATAGGTGTTCCTCCTATTCTGAGGCTTGTGATATGAGCCAAATAGTATGACATAGGGCCACATATGCAAAATCACTACAAATATAAAATCTGGAAGAAATCAATGTCGAGTTTTTCGATTTCCCTGGTTGCAGATGAATAATGTAATAAAAAATTATAAAAATCTGCAAAAAACGTGACATTTTGAAAATTCACATCCACTTTTGCTTTAAAAACCAATAAAGGACCCACACCCTTTTTTGCCTTCCTGACAACAGCCCTCATTTTTTGAAGAATTTGAATGTGTCACTTTAGTGAGAAAAACTTTTTGACACTTTTAACTATCCATGTGATTCAAGATGACTGTTTTCCGCTCCTCGGAGACACAATGTAGCTATTAAGTTAAGTAAGTAATTGTTTATCCATTACAATCCTTGTTTGTTTGTGAAAAATATCAAAATTTCATAGAAAATTAGAAAAAATTTGTGATTTTTGAAAGTTCAAAATTTCTGCTGCAAGACAGATAATTAATTGCACCACAAAAATAGTTTATAACTAGCATCTACCATAAGTCCCCTAAAGGTTGGCATCATTATTTTTAACATGTCTTTATTATTATACCCCTTTCCCTCCCGACAAGGGCGTTATGGATACGCCCTCCTAGCGGGAAGAGTGACTTCCCGCAAATGGAACCGTATCCATACGCCCTGGCGATCGCGCGGGGGCGAGGCTTGCGGGCGAGCCACGCACGAATCGCAACCATGGGACCGAGCGGTAAATTACCGCTGGCCGGCATGCCGCAGCCATCAACCCCCGGCCGGAGTGGGCTCGCCGCCGGGGTGAATTACCTCTCGCTGGTCATTCAACCGCAGTCCTGTCATGGCAGCGAAAATAAGCCCAGGTGCAGGAGGAGTGAGCACCTCCTGCCTGCTTCCCGGCGCTGCCGCACTGTAGTGCGGCACCGATCTCCCTCTCAGATGCTCCAACGGGAAGTGAACGACTTCCCGGTTCATCTTGATGTCACCATGCGCCGCACTGCATTGTGGGCATGGAGACAGGCGTTGATTACATGGCAACTCAGTACACCACAGTCTGAATACAGGCCACTGGTCTGCTATATCTAACAGCAACTGAATGATTAGCTGTAAGAAGAAGAAAGTGCAAAAAAGAGAAAAAAGTAAAAAAAAAAATGTCAAAAGTGAAAAAAAAGTAAACACACAACCACAAAAAATAAAATAAAAACACGTACAAACACCCGGCCCTTTTTTTCTCCCCTTTACAAAAACGCCAATATCTATCGCCCCAAAAAAAGATCAAAAATAAATAAAGTACCCATATTTTGGTATCGCCGGCAGCGTAACGACCCACCCGAGTAAATCGTTCCATGTTAATTGAACCCGATAACTGTAGAACGCCATAGAAAAACAAAAACAAAAAACAGTCCACAAATTGCGATTTTTTGTACATCATGCAGCACATAAAGATGTAAATAAAAAGCGATCAAAAATTCATATAGACCCATAAGTTAACCAAATAAAACTTCAGATTCATACCCGCAGAAAAAAAAAAGTCCATACACGTCTCTGTATATGGAAGAATGAACAGAAATAATATGGCTCTTCAGAAGACAGCGATCATAAAATAATTATTTAACACAATAAAAACTCTTTTTTTTTCTTTTTTAAAGTGTGCTATCAAAATCTAAAAAACTATATAAAAGGTATCGCCATAATCGTAATCGACCCAAGAGTAACGCAAACAGGACATGGAATCCCTGCACAGTGAGCGCTGTTAAAAATAAAAATAAAAAACACTACTAGGATTGCAGTATTTTCCTTCAACCTTGCCCTTCCAAAAAACGGATTTAAAACTGAACAAAAATTCTATGTCCCCGCCAAAAATTATACCAATTAAAAACTGCGTCAACTCTTCACCGCAAAAAACAAGCCCCTACACAGCTCCGTACACAGAAACAAAAAAAAAATTAGATGCTCTCGAGATAAGGGCGATGCAAAAACGTGTTTTCCTTTTTGAATAAAGTGATAATATGTGGAAAAGCAGTAAAACATAAAAAAATATACCAATAGGATATCCGCTGTAATCGATCGACCTGAGATAATACTGAGTATGTCAGTATAAACTGCACGGTGACCGCCTGTTTTAAAAAATAAACAAAAAGAAAACACTAACCAGGAATGCTGTATTTGTTCAAAATTCCTCACAAAACAACCTGTAAAAAAAAAAGTGATCAAAGCGGCATATGCCCCCCATAATGGTACAAATACAAAACTTAACTCATATGCCCACAAAACACAAGCCCAGAATCACTCTGTATCAGAAAACTAAAACGTTATGGACTATCAGAACAGAACAACATAAAAACGCAATTTTTTTTATAGACCTATATCTCTTAGTAGTTAAAAAGAAATAAAACATAAAAAAAGAACTAAATAAAATCTATACCCATCCTGCAATTAGTACCGACCCCCATATGTAAAGAAATCCTGTCATTTAACACTGCACGGCGAACGCTGTAAAAATTGAAGCTCAAAAAACAATGCGGAATTGCGTTTTCCCCTCATTTACATAGCCCAATGCAAAAAAAAAGCAACTTTGTAACACCTTGCACCCACACAGTACAATACAGCCCCAGATGAAGGTTTCTATGAGGGTGTGCTTAATCCACAATGGGTTTATGACCTTATGGAAGGTTTCACCTGTTCGTGGTACTTTGGGGGCCTTTGTATATGTGACATGGCCCCACCAAAATCTGCATTCCAAAAGCCTAGTAGCGCTCCCACGCCTTATACCCCCTGCCATGCATGGCGCCCAAACCGCAATTACACCCACATGAAGGGTTATTGTTGCCGAACTTGGAAGAAATTGCGTAACAAGGTTTTTGGGTGCTTTTTTACCAGGGATTCCTTGTAAAAAATTAAGAACATTTTCAGCTAAACATTGCAGATTTAATGAAAAAAAAATTTTTTTAACAACATTTTTTCACAGCCTAACTCAAAAATTTGTTATGTTGACACACGCTGAGGGGTCAAATGCTCACTACAGCCCCTGGATATATTCCATAAGGGGTGTTAGGTTCCAATAAGGGGGTATTTTGTAGGGGGCGTTTATTAAGTTTTGGAGACCTTTAGGGTGTCCGCAAACCTGTGAAATGGCCCCTTACATAAAATGGTTAATGAAGAATGAGACCCCCAGAGATCCAGTAGGTTCTGCACCTCCTATTCGTGGTGGCTTGTGGGTTGCGCCAAAAATGCACTAGGGCCACATATGTGATCTCACTAAGGAAAACGGCAGAACAGGGGAATCAATATTAAGTTGTAATGTTCCCTGAATCACAATTACCGTAAATTCCTTGAGAACAAAAGAATAAAAATTTCAAATCTGCAAAAAAAAGTGAAATTTTTGAAATTATCCCTCCACTTTGCTTTTAATTCCTGTGAAACACCTAATGGGGTTAATAAACTCCTAAAATAGCGGTTTTTGAATACTTTAAGGTGGTGTAGTTTCTTAGATGGTGCATTCTGGTGGGTATCTAACATACAGGCCAAATCAAAATCACGTTAGGACTGACGGTTCTCTAAAAAAAAGTATATTGCTAATTTTGGTTGAAAATTTGAAAAATTACTGACGTATAAAAATTCAAAGCCCCCTAATGTCGAAAAAAAAAAAGACATTTACAAAAAATGATGCCAAACAACAGCAGACATAGGTATAGATGCCAGTTATAAACAATATTGAGTTGGAATAACATCTGTCTTACATGCAGAAATTCTTTGAAGTTTAAAATTGGTAAATTAGTTTTTCAAAATTATCCACGATTTTATGATATTTTTTATCACAGGAATAAAACAAACATATTTCTGGACCAAACTTTCTTAACTATCAGTACAGCACAATGTGTCACGAAAAACCAATCTCTGAATCACAAGGATAGGGATCAAAGTGTCAAAAGTTATCTCACATAAAGTGACACATGACAGATTTCAAAAATGGGCTCTGGTCAGAGAGCCAAAACTCGGCTCCGGGCGGTAAGGGCGGTTAAAGACATTAGAGGGCTTAGAAACTTATAGTAATTTCTCACATTTTTCAAGAAAATTTGTCAATATTAAAAAAAACATTTTTTAGGGACCATTCCAGTATCTGTGGACGTGGCTTTTTGAGGGGCCTGCAAATGTTAGATACCCCGCCTATAAAAATGGTGCCTTCTAAGAAACTAGACCCCTAAAAGAATATTACAAGTGTATAGGAAGTTTGGTGATTAACCTTTAGGGCATTTCATCACAAAATTAAAGCAAAGAGTGTGAGAGTAAAATTTCAAAATTTCACTATTTGTGCCGATTTTTCAATATTTATCCATTTATTCCACTGGAATACGGTAAATGTGACTAGGTAAAAAGAGCAACTTATTATCATTTCCCCCCAGGCGTCTGCCGAGTTTTTAGAGATAACTCCATATGTGTCCCTAAGTGCATATTTGGCTCACCCATAAGCCCCAGAATAGGAGAGCACCGTACTGGACACGGGTCTCATTTCAATGTGATTTTATTTTAGGGCGCTCATTTTCAGGTTTTTGAGGACGCCCTAAGGTGCTAAAACACTAAGCCTACCCAGGACTAGACCCCATAAAGGAAACAACACCCTTATAAAGGTATATATACAGGTGTTATAGTGCGAATTACGACCCCCAGGAATTCCACACATAATAATAATTTTATCATTAGTGCAGAAGAAAATAAAATACATATATATTTCCAATAATACTTGTAATTTTTAGCTAAACAAGTTTCATATTATTACAAGGGAAATAGCCAGGAAAAAAGAACCCCACAACTTATGTTAAGCAAATTCTTCCAATTTCGGCAATACCTTATACATGTGGGTAGTATAAAACCTGCTGTTTGGCGGAGCATGGCCGGGCTGTACAAGGAGGGAGCGCTTATTTGGGCTTATGTTGGAACGTAGTGATTTTGGTGGGTGCCATTTCGCATGTTTCGAAAGCCTACCCAAAGAACCAGAAACAGTGTGAAAATCTTCCAGAAGGACGAACCTTTTTAGATTCAACACCCCTATGGAACTCATCAATAAGGGGAGTATTAATGTGCATATTTGGGCGCACAGCGTTGTATTTTTTTTTAGCATTGGGCCATGAAAATGGGGGAAAAACGCGCAGTTCCACTATTGATTTTTTTTGGGCAATAATTTTAACAAGGCGAGTTCGCCGTGCAGTGTAAATGATGTAGATAACTTTACTATGGGGTCGAAACAGATTGCAAAGGTAATACATTTATATATAATTTTATTTATGATTTAAATTACTTTTACAACAATAGAAAAAGTCAAAAAAAAAAATTTGCCGTTTTTTATGTTTTCGCCTAATCCTGAACACGCCATAACTATTTTTATTTTGCTTGTGCAGCAGCCTGTGTTAGGCCTTATTAATGCGGGTCAATTTATAAATTAGCCCCCCCCCCCTTTTTATATTAGGAACCATTAGGGGTGCATACAACACTTATGTTCACTTTTTTATTAAGGTTTTTGTGAGGCGTTTGTCTGAACAAAAAACTGCAATCCATGGTAGTGTTTTTTAATTTTAATTTTTTTATAGCGGGTCACTCTGCTAGATATTGACATGCTAGCTTTACTCAGCCAGGATCCGATACGATTACAGCAATACCCAATTGTGTAAATATTTTTTATTTTTTACTTGCTTTTAAACAATAAGAAAACACTTTTAATCAAACAGGAAAACACATTTTTGCATCCCGCCAATAGTCCTGAGGAGCCATAACATTTATTGGTACACATTTTTGGAGGGGGACAAGACTTTAGATCAGTTTTAAAATCCTTTTTTTATATGGAGAATGCCAGAGAGAGTAAATCCTGCAATCCTAGTAAGTGTTTTTTTTAATATATTATTTATAAAACAGCGTCTCGACATTGTCAGATATCCATAATAAGTTAGCTTTAACTCTGTGGGTCATACGAATTATACGCTCCCAATTATATACAGATTTTTTTATGTGTGAAGCAACATTTTAAAAAAAAAAAAGGGAATTTATAAGTGTGTAAAAGATATATAGTTGTCATCGCTATCTTCTGAGAGCCATAACTTTTTAAAATTTTTCGTATACAGAGCTGTGTATAGTACGTTTGTTTATTATTATCAGAAGAACTGAAGCTTAATTGGTCAGATGTTGCCCGTTTTGATTAGGAAGGTTTTTTAGATCGCATTATATTCCATTTATGTGCTGAGCCGGGATGTGAACACAAATCTTTATACTGTGATTGTTTTTTTTGTTTTTTTTTACGGTGAATAGCGTAAGCGGGTAAATTACCAAGAACAGATTTATAGGGTAGTGTGGGATCGTTACCAAACAGGAACACGCGGCGATACACATATGGGTAACTGTTATTAAAAAGTTTAGCCAAATAAAGGTGGTTCGAATGGCTGAAAGTAAAGGTTCACAGGTCGAATAAACGGTGGTTTTTATTAAATAATATATTGTGTTAGTGTCATTTACTTGTTTTTTCACTATTTTTTTTTTACTATTTTTATACTTTGTTCCATATTTTTATAGTTACTTTTCCTTCTTCCCCCATAGGGATATTGTAAAAAGCGAACTTTAGATCACTCATTCCAATAGGAATCATATACATAGCTTGTAGCTAAGCACTGGTTCCTATGAAAACAACCAGTCAGTCACTGAGATGCCGGGCCATGCCCACCTGGCACGGCCAGGCAATCAGTGATGTCACAGACAACCCGGAAGGCATTCTATGCCTATCCCGTGCTGATCTGTCAGAATGCAGGAGCTTGCCACAACTGATCGCGCGATCCGTGCAGTTGCTGTCACCTCCTGCGTCTCTCTAAATTATTGCGACCTGATGGTCGCAATAATTAAAGGTTAACCGGCGCCCCCCGGAGGGATCTCGGGTCGGGGCCGACGCAGCGAGATGTCAGCTGTAATATACAGCTGATCGCGCGAACTCTGCTTTAGAGCTCGCACGATCCTCAGGACGTATGCATACGTCCAGGGGCGTGAACCCCCAAACGACCTGGACGTATGCATACGTCCTAGGTCGTTAAGGGGTTAATATCTATGTACCTAATAGGTTAATAAACTTCCTAAATGCTGTTTTGAATACTTTACTGGGTGTTATTTCTTAGATGGAGTCATTTATGATGGTATCTAACATACAGGTCCCTCAAAACTACATTAGAAATGGACTGATCCTTAAAAAAATCAATGTTGCAAAAGTTCTTGAAAATGTAAAAAAATTACTTCTAAATTTCTAAGCCCCTTAATGTCATAAAAAAGACGTTTAAAAAATAATGACAACTTACAGTAGACATATGGTAGATGCTAGTTATAAACTATGGGCGACATGTATGAACATTGGCGCTGACAGGCCAGTTCTAAATCGCTTTAAGGTAGTATAGACTGCGCCAGAATGTATGAACCTGTTCTTCTGCTGGTCATACATACAGGTGCATTGTAGTGCCAATACCACAAGCCAGGCTCAGGCAGACCACCTTTAACTTGTTCTGGCACAGCAAAATTCATACATGTGTCCCTTTGTTTTGATATTTTTCACGAATAAACATGGATTGTAGGGACCAAAATTTCTAATAACTTAACACACAATGGGTGACATGTATGAATGGGGCTGCGTCAGTTTTCTGGTGTATTTTGAGCCAAAAATAATGTATTAACAGGGGCACTCCACACTTTGTCACGATAAGTGCCTTTGTAATGTGACAAAGACACTTTTTAATGTGCCAAAGATTTGGGGCATTCTGGGGGCATCACATCAAATTCATAGAAGTAGACACATTTATGATTCTTTGACATCAAATCTAGGCGCAGAACAGTTAGAACAGCCAGACCAGGTTAAAGGTGGTCTACCTGAGCCACATGTATCGCACCAAAGTTTGGAGGGCACCTATTCATACATTCCTTTTGGCTCAAAGTACACCAGAAAACTGGTGCAGCCCCGTTCATACATGTCTTCTAATGTGTCATGGGAAAACAATCTCTGAATCACATGGATAGGTAAAAGTATCAAAAAGTTATTATCACATAAAGTGAAAAGTCAGATTTGGGCTCTGTCAGGGAGGTCAAAACTGGCTGCGGCGGTAAGGGGTTAAACTGTCTTTATGTTACAACATAAAGACATTTAAGCATTAGATAAAACTAGAGAGTACATCATTGTTTCTGATTCAGATTTGGACCGTTATGGGAGTGGTTCGCATCACATCCATAGAAATAGACACATTTATGATTCTTTGACGCCAAATCTAGGCATAGAACAGTTAGAACAGCCACACCAGGTTATAGGTGGTCTGTCTGAGCCAGACTTGTAGTATTGGCACTAGACTGTACCTTAATGTATGACCTGCAGAAGAACAGGTTCATACATTCTGGTGCATTCTACACTACCTTAGAGCGATTTAGAACTGGCCGGTCAATGCCAACATTCATACATGTCACCCTTAATCAATATTACTGCCATTAACTATCAAAATTCAAATACCCTCTAGCTATTTAGCCAAGTTACTTATAGTTACTGATACAAAGAACATCTGCACCCCCTTTCCTCCATATTTTTTCATGGTGTCAACCCTGCTATTTTTGTCATAAGGCTCATATCTCTCTTTTAATTCTGTCAATAAATTGTAATACAGCCCCTCAGCATTTTCAGCTACCCCCTCTGAAAGTCCCTGGAGCAATGGCTGTCAATCCATCTTTATTTCCTGTCTGAAATTTGCCTATATTTAGACTGATACTGTATACATTAGCCTGACTGAACACACATACCCTGGGGGAATAGATTTTCTGTAGACTTGAATGGTGCTCATTAAACATAGGTTATCTCATTCCATTGTCAGTTTCATCTGCCTAATTGTAGGTCTAGTGATTTTCTTATTTGTGTCCTTATTTCATTGCATGTAAAGGACACACGAGCTCACATGGGAGTCTCTGTGTCAAGCAGAATTATGGTTGGGTGTTCAGGGTACTTGGACTTCGTGTGCTTGTATTGCTAGCATGAACAGGATGATTCAAAATAAATCTTTACATAATTTTATCAATATTGTACTATTATGATGTTTTTTTTTTGTTTCATTCAAAACATTTTTAGAATTTGTAAACACAAAAGGGAGCATTAAGAGCATGTTCACAGAGGGCCAATCCATAGCAGATTACATATGGAAAATCCGCAGCAAAATAACATATAACAGCAGAGTTAATGAGAAATCTTTCTAATATGCTGTGGTAAAAATCCCCCCAAAATAGCCACATAAAGTGACTTGTGTTGTGAATTGTAAGTCCACAGTATATCAGTTCATGTTGCATAAAAGTCATAGATTTGCGTGGTTGGATTACGCCCCATCCATGGTTGACCTTGTTTTTCAGACACCACCCCTCGTTCCTGTCACTTGAGATTAAATTAATCACTTGTTAAAAAACAATCTATAGAAATAAGTTATAGGAATCCCTTGTATCTTACTTTACACTAAACACAGTCTCTTTGACAGCCTCCCTATGGGAAGCTTATAAGGCAGTCTTCATGGGCGATTTTATTTCATTGGGCTCCAGACTCTCCAGACAAAAAAGACTATGTAGAGAAAAGACGCTCTCTCAGGTCTTTGCTAAAAACACTTGAGAGGAAAATGTCCCTGTGCCCTAGTATACCCACTCTAAGGAGCATAATTGAGGCGCAAAATAAGCTTAAAGATATGGGCACACTCATAATGTGGAGAAACTTCTCCTTTACTCCAAACAGAAATTTTATGAATATGACAATAAGGCCCACACCATCCAACTCAAAGTCCATGCCCCACGCTCTCCGTCATAGGGAGGGACCACTCCTTTATGTTCCAAACTCTATTACCAAATTATTTCTTGACTTCTTCTCCGAGCTTTATTCCTTACCGTCAGACCTCCCGGAGAGGATTCACAGAAGTGTATTAGGGATTTCCTTCAACCTTGCTCTCTGCCCACTCTCCCTCCCGAGGCCTCTATCTCTCTTAATGCCCCCATAGCGATGGAAGAGCTCCTGGAGGTTATAGAGAATCTTTCAGCTGGAAAAGTATGTGGCCCTGATGGCCTTCCCTACCTATATTACAAAGTATTTTCAGAGACCCTACCTCCTTACATGCTCTCTCTTTTTAATTCATTTCTGGGGGGGATCTCCCATACCGGGCCCTATTCCCCTATAACCCTTAGCCATAAAACAGGCAATGGGTGAATTATAAGCCCATTGCTTTGCTCAATACTGACTTCAAAATTTTCACAATAATTTTAGCAAACAGATTGAATATGTGGTTACCCTAATTAATCAGTAAGGATCAAGTTGGCTTTGTCCCTTTTTGTCAAGGTGGCGACAACTCGAGAAGGAGTATTGATGTGGTTGATGTCTTGAATGCTCGAGCAGAACAGGCCCTAAAAAAGCATTTTATAGGCTGAGCTGGCCTTTCCTGTTTGAGACGCTTGTGACTTTTGGATTTGATGACACCTTTCTGACAGTCATTAAGGGGTTATATTCCTCCCCATCCGCGCCAATTAAACTTCCCCATTGCACATCTAGCCCCTTCCCAGTTAAGAAGGGTACCCCAAGGGATGTCTCTTGTCTCCACTTCTGTTGCATTTTTTCTTTGCATTGAACTCCTTGCAGTCCAGACCAGATATCAAGATGATCATGGAGCGAGACAAAGAATCTAAACTTTCCTTATTTGCAGATGATATTCTCCTAACTTTAACTGATCTACATACTACTCTCCCCACCCTTCACTCCCTCATAGAGCAATTCAGTACGCTCTCAGGATATACAGTTAAAACCTCCAAGACAGAGGCTCTTCCTATCAACCTTCCACCGGACACTTACTCCTTTGTCAAAAGTAATTTCCTTTATAAATGTCAAGATCACTCTCTCAAATACTTAGTTATCCAAATTATGGACTGCTACGAGTCACTTTAAATGCTAACTTTCCACCCCCTTTAAGCAACTAGAGTCTACTTCACAAATTACAGTCTTTACCTATGTCTCTCTTTGGCATATTTAATTCAGTTAAGATGACTATCTTGCCGTAACTCCTCTATTTATTTGAAACCCTTCCAGTGGTGGTACCAATAGAATTTAGATATATTCAGGCAGCCATTCTCCAATTTATCTCGTCTCTGGGTAGACATAGGGTGGCCAAGGATGTAATGATGACTGGTGAAGGAGGTTTGGCTGTACCTAATCTGCTTTACTACTACTGGGTGGCCATTTGCATTGTATCCCTGCCTGGGCCACTTTGAGAGCCTACTCAAAGGGGATGGAAATAAAAAAAACTATGGATGGCACCTACTCACCCCAATGCTTATCTTTGGCACTCAAGGTCTTTACTTTACAGATTTGGAGACAATGCAAAAAGAAATTTAGTCTGGCCTCCCCAGCTTCCTCTTTGAAAAGTTTTTTGTGCACCCCCCTATTATCTATGAATTCCTCTGGGTATTTTGCTCAATCATTGGGCAGGAATTGTTTCAATTTGCCAACATTGCGGACACTCTGAGTAGGAAGCACAATCCTTTTGAGGCATTGCAAAAAGAACATAACCTCCCTCCAAGATGAGGCTTTCATTACCTCAAAATTGTCCGCCTTCTCTTTTCTCTATATGGCACCAACACCTTGTCTATTCTCACACATTTCGAATAGATATATAAAGCAGGTACCATGACAAAGGGTCTGACCTCTTCTCTTGGCCTCTCGCAGTTTACAGACTCTCCCACCCACAAAGATGGGAACTCACTTGATCTGGTCTTCTGTCGTCTCTCATCAATTTCTAACCTCACTAATTCTCCTTATGCTCTCTCTGATCATAACCTCATCTCTTTTACTATCAAAATGATGCAGCCCTCTGTGGACACACCTGCCCATCATCCATTCAGAAATATCCGCTCCATTAACACTCAGGAACTCACAGACACCATACAGTCCTCACTGCCCCAATCTCCTCCCTCTCCTGCCCTGACCTGGCTGTTAAATGTTACAATGAAATGCTCTCATCCACCTTGGACATGTTGGCACCACTCACACACTGCACTACCAGAGTCAGACACCCGCAGCCATGGCACACGCCTCAGACTCGCCATCTGCAGCGCTGTTCCACGTGTGGGGAGCGTCTGTGAAGAAAGTCAAAGCTACCTGCAGACATTCTCCACTATAAATTCATGCTCAGGACTTACCACACTGCCCTTCACTGCGCCAAACAAAAATATTTCACCTCCCTCATCTCCACATTACACAACAACCCAATACGCCTGTTCGACACCTTCCACTCCCTCCTCAGGCCCAAAGATCAGGCCCCGGTCACTGACCTCTGTGCTGAAGACCTGGCAACTCACTTCAACTACACAATTGACAGTATCCAGCATAACATCTCATCTCAAAGCCCAAGCAGAACCCATCCTGTCCCTCCCCGCACATCCACTAGTCTGCTCTCAGCTCTTGACCCAACGACAGAAGAAGTGTCCAGACTTCTCCTGTTTGATCACCCCACCACCAGCTCTAGTGACCCCATTCCCTCCCACCTTGTCCAGTCTATTTCTCCAGCTATTCTCTCTCACCTTACTGCAATCTTCAACCTCTCTCTCTCTCAACTGGGATCTTGCCATCCTCCTTTAAACAGGCTACTATAACCCCTTTACTAAAAAAAGCCTACTCTGGACCCATATTGCGCTGCCAACTACCGACCAGTCTCTAACCTGCCCTTCATCTCTAAACTCCTAGAACGCTTGGTCTAGTCTCGCCTAATCTGATATCTCTCCGCTGACTCTCTTCTCGATCCTCTACAATCAGGTTTCCGAACCCTACACTCCACAGAAACTGCTCTAGTTAAAGTCTCTAACGATCTAAATCTCAGGGTAAATACTTGTTGTTGATTCTGCTGGATCTCTCTGCAGCATTTGACACTGTTGATCACCATCTTCTCCTCCGCATGCTCCGTGCAATTGGCATCCAGGACACCGCTCTCTCTTGGTTCTCTTCCTACCTCTCTGACCGCTTCTTCAGTGTCTCATTTGCAGGTTCTACTTCTTCTCCTCTCCCTCTTGCTGTTGGGGTCCCTCATTGGTCAGTTCTTCATCCACTCCTCTTCTCAATCTATACAGCCCCCATTGGCCAAACCATCAGTAGATTTGGCTTCCAGTACCATCTCTATGCTGATGACACCCAATTATACACCTCTTCACGAGACCTCACTGCCCTGCTACAAAACACCAGTGACTGTCTGTCCGCTGTCTTTGACATCATGTCCTATCTCTATCGCCAACTAAACCTCACTAAAATGGAACTTCTTGTTTTTCCCCCATCTACTAACCAACCCCCATCTGCTATTTCTCTCTCAGTGTGTGGCACCACCATAACACCTAGGCAGCAGGCCAGCTGTCATTCACCCCCTCTATCCAATCCCTGGCCCGCTCCTATCCCCTGCACCTCAAGTACATCTCCAGCATCCGTCTTTTTCTCACTATGGAAACAACTCAACCCCTCATTGTTGCTCTTATTCTTTCTCGTCTTGACTATTGTAACTCCTTGCTTATCGGTCTCCCACTCTGCAAACTCTTCCCTCTCCAATCTGTCCTGAATGCAGCAGCCAGGCTTGTCTTTCTTTCCAGCCGCTATACTAATGCCTCTTCCCTGTGTCACTCACTGCACTGGTTGCCCATCCAGTATAGAATACAGCATAAACTAATCACTTTCACCCATAAAGCTCTCCACAGCGCTGCACCCCCCTACATCTCCTCCCTCATCTCTGTCTACTACCCTGCCCGCTCTCTTCGCTCAGCTACGGACATCAAACTACAGACCACAATCATCCGAACCTCCGATGCCCGTCTTCAAGATTTTGCACATGCTGCACCCGTTCTCTGGAACATGCTACCACGTGCCATCAGGCACAATCCTAGCCTTCGCAGTTTTAAGAGTGTCCTGAAAATACATCTTCTTAGGCAGGCCTACCAAAATCCCTAATTGCTAACCCCCACCTTCTATAACACACATTTCTGTCACTCCCTACACTAGGGAACTCACAGGCACTTATCTGTATATACTGTAGATGTACTCTCATGGTGGCAGGTTCACCCAATTTTTATGTAATCCACCCCATATTTATGAAACAAGGCTGGACCATTGTAAATTCAGCACTTCTCCCCCTGTTGTCTCCCCCAGACACCCTCACAGATTGTAAGCTCTTGCGAGCAGGTCCCTCACACCTTATGCCACATCTGTAAGTAGCTCTCACTGTGTAATGTCTGTCTTTTGTTTGTAATTATACCCTCTACATTGTAAAGTGCTGCGGAATATGTTGGCACTATATAAATAAAGATGATGATTATTATTATTATTATTATTATTATTATTATTATTATTATTAATGGATATGTAAAGCAGGTACCATGACAACGGGCCTGATCTCTGCAATCTACACAATTCTATCTGACCCACACCCAGATGAGAGCCCCTCCCATAAGTACATGGAAAAATGGGAAATATATTTAGGTAGACCCATTCCCTATACTACCTGGCATGCCATATGGAAGGCAGCGTCTAAATCATCAATTTGTTCCACCTGTAAAGAAAACTTGTATAAAATATTGCTATTCTGGTACCACATTCCTGATGTTCTACACAAATTGAATCCTCAAATCCCTTCGAACTGCTGGAGATGTGGTACTTCTAATAATAATAATCTTTATTTATATAGCGCCAACATATTCCGCAGCACTTTACAATTTGGTGGGTGTGGGTACAGAAAAAAGACATACATTGCACGATGAAAAGCTACTTACAGATGAGACACAAGGTGAGAGGGCCCTGCTCGCAAGAGCTTACAATCTATTAGGTTGTATGGGTGAGAAGAAGGGTAAGAAGTGCTTGATTTACAATGGTCCAGCCATGTGACATAAATATGGGGTTGTTTTAGGTTGAATTCGGATGAACCTGCCACCCAAACAGTACATGTATATACAGTTAAGTGCCGAAAATTAGATGAGTGCGCTAGGGAGTGGGGGGGACAGGTTTAGCTATTAGGGATTATGGTAAGCCATAGTGAGAATATATATTCTCAGTGCCCTTTTAAAGCTATGAGTTCTGAGTGTGCCTAATCGCACGCGATAGCATGTTCCAGAGAACAGGTGCTGCACGTGTAAAGTCTTGGAGACAGGCATGGGAGGTCCGATGATTGAGGAATGTAATTTGATATCATCAGCAGAGTGGAGAGAGCGGGTCAGATGGTAGACAGAGATGAGGGAGGAGTTGTAGGGAGGAGCAGCGCGGTGGAGAGCTTTATGGGTGAGAGTGATGAGTTTATGCTGTATTCTATACTGGATAGGCAACCAGTGCAGCGAGTGACACAGGGTAGAGGCATTAGTATAGCGGCTGGAAAGAAAGACATGCCTGGCTGCTGCATTCAGGACAGATTGGAGAGGAGAAGTTTCACAGAGGAGACCAAATAAGGGGGGATTACGTATGAACGAGAAGAAAAGGGAGAAACAATAGAGTTTGATTGTTTCCACATGAAAAGGAGGTTTTTTTGGAGATTTTTCTTGGGGTGCGGGTGACGGGATCGGAAAAAAAATGAAAAGGGTAAAGGGGGACAATCAAAACTAGTAACGTTATAACAATCACTGTAAATCTATACAAACCCCTAACTCTAAAATGCCCTTTTATTAAAAAAACTTTAAAAAATTTAAAATAATACATCACTCAAAAAAATAAAGACCAAAATATATCCAAATCCACCCTTTATCTAATCCCAGACAAAACCTAACAATGCCCGGTCATCTCCTGAAAAGAAGGGGCCCCCACCCCCGGGAGCAAACCCCCAGCAAAACCTATCTACCCTTTACAATGTACAATATCCCTAGGTCACTAGTAATATACTCTTATCCTGAAATGAATATCAAAGTCTTTATTTAAAACACACATAGGCATAAACTAAAAAGAGTTTATAAACAATAAATAAACTGCCCTTTAAAAAAACCATATACACAAAAACAGTCTTATCTCCCCCTCTCACATAGGGATAAAGGTAAAAAACAAAAACCGCATTAACATCTTGTCTCACCCTCTGAAAGGGATTAAAAGATTAAAAAACTTATTTTAATACGACCTTATTGGTGTTGAAAAGGATCTTATCTGTCCGCCCTTTTTCCCCCCCCAATGGATTTCCGGGGGTTCATCAGGGAATTTTACAACTTGGATCCCATACCTCATATTGTTCCTAATGTATGATAATGGCAACACAGGTATATTTTACCCCAATCTTATATAGAGGGATAGGAGGAGACATTTCCCCACATTTAGGCTTTCAAGTTTCCTATAGCAATGCGCGGGTGAACAAATCACCGGTTTCACCGGGGGTCCCCCCGGGCGAAAATTCTTTTCTACTCCACCCAAAAGTTCCCCCATCACTACCTGTCATCCGCATAAACCCCAGCTACCATATCCCCGGGGCGCCTCGCGAGCGTCTCCTTTTACCCAGAGACCCTTTTGGCCAGATCTTACAGCGCGCCTGCGCCAAATCTTGCTTATTCAATCGGTTTTTTTTGACCGTATGATGTCAAACAAAAATGAGGATCGAGACTTTCAGGTAAAGGGAAAATTTAAAACCTTCTTATCCCTTTTTATATGGGACGGCCCCTAAACATTAAATATCTTTAGATATACCTGGGAACCCCAAAAGGGGAAAATTTCTACAGGGCACCTTTATTGTTAATCTCAGCCCTAACAAAACCATTTTCTAGATAACATAAAATCTAAAATTTGCTTAAAAACACGGTAAGAACCTTTATTTCAGTTTTTTTTTTCCCAAAATTTAACCCATGCAGATCCAAAACTTCTATAATAACAAAGTGTGCCTAACATCCAAATTGGATTTATAATGTACAAACCTCCTAATAACAAAATTTTTTACGAATCAAAAAAACCCAAACCCCACCAAAAGAAATAAAAAAAAAAAAACCAAACTATACAAAAAAACAGTATAAAAAAATCAATTAAATGGGTATTGCATTTCGCCAAAATCACACAGCCCCCCAAAATTTGGGAAATATACAATTGATCCTGTAGAGTTTAGATAAAAACAACAAAAATAAAACTTTTTTTAAAACCCCTTGGGGTTTCAAAGATTTCACCCTTTATGCCACTCCGTTTCTTTACACAAAAACCTTTTTATCTAATCCCCTTTTCGGGGAGTTGGTTTGATCTTTTCTATACACACAAACCAATTGAAGAAAGACCTTCATGCTCAAACCCAATATGATTTGAAAGTGAGTTTCTCTTCTATTTTAAATATCCCCAAATGTTCTCCTATGGTATTAAAAAACCGGTCTTGTGGTCTTTCCCCTACTGTTTTGCCACACTACAATTACAGATAACTACCCCCTATTTTTGACAGTCAAAATCCTCGTATTCATAACCTTTCCGTCACACGCTCAAACTCTTTGTTTGAATATAAACTTACAAAAAAACACTTTCCCCCAACATCTAACATGCCTACGCCCTTTTTCTAGCCATTTCTCTCAAGTTTTTTTGGGAGAAATGGCTTCAAACGAGCATCCTTCAGGATCACCCCTTCATAGGTTTTCTTTTGTCTTTTTGAGGGAATCAATCAAGTCACTTCTGTTTTTAAAATAGCCCATGTTTACAAAATCTTTATATCCATTATGTGTCATCAAAAAACCTATTACCTGAATTCATCGATTCATTTGTTATGACCTTAAAATCCAAAAGGGTATTTCCCATCAAAATTTTTTTAAAGCTGGTTTTGAGACTTTTAGAGGAATCCTCTCTCCCCAAAAAATTTACAGAGACTTTCGCTTTTTCTATGATAACCTCAATTTTGGGGGCAGTTTCTCCCACCCTTAGGGGACTGCCCCTTGGGAATACCCTTTTTTAAAATTTTTTTGGTGATAGGGTTCCCACCTTACGGTATTATGGAAATTTCCTTCCGTATGTTTTTGTTTGAAGATAACCCAAATCACTTTGAAAATTCTCAATTTAAGAATGAGATTTCGTTTTAGAATCTCAAAAGTGAATCTCAGACCAATTTTTTTCCATTAAGTGTCTCAATGAACTCCCAAATGACGCCTCCTGCCCTCCACAGCACAAACTCATCTATAACTGCCCCAATACAAATATTCCCTGTTTTTGGGGTTCCCTCTCCTCTCCCGAAAAACCGGTCCACTCCCACCACCCAGGAAAAATTGCATAGGGGAGCGCAGGGGCTCCCCATACCGTCCCCTGACTGGGGGCCCGGCCCGAAGAGGGAAATAGTTGTGGCAATGTAAATCAAAAACTTCATGACCACTCGCTATGATCATCATACTGCTCCCCTCTTTTTTTTCCCCCTTAGGCCCCATGGTGTGGAATGCTAATATGCGCCTCCACATCCACTGACCAACCAACACTTTTATCAACGTTAATGCCCTCAATCTTTTTCAGAAGTCTGCTTATCTCTTAAATAAAAAGTAATTTTCAAAATCTTTAAAATCTTATCTACATAGACCCTCATTTTGTATCAAAAAAGATACCACACAATGGGCTCCTTTAAGGGGGCTAACCCCTTGTGTACTTATAATGAGTAAAATGTAGCAATCTGCGGGTTTTGGGAGGGAAAAAAGCGACTTCCTCTTTGGATAGATTTCCTCCCTCACCCATCTATTATAATTTTCAAATTCTTCTAAAACTTTTTTGTAGGATCTTCTCAAGACAGCGTACCCTTCCCCACTTCCCGTAGGTAAACCAAACACATTTATTTATCCATAATCACATTTGCCCCCCCTTTTCGGAGGACTTTTATTAATATTAGAACTGTTCCAAATTTTTAGGGTTTTATTTCCGTTTGGTCAAATTAATCAAAAATTATAGGATTTTCCCCTGAGCAATTGTTTTAGACCTGTGTAACCACTTTAAAAAAATATCGATCTCAGGGGGATCCTGAGTGGGGAAACCTTGTGTTTTTAACTTAAACCGATAAGGGGCCCATAGCATCCCCCTTTATCACCCTCTTCTAACAGATCTGAAGGAAATCTCACCCCTGGGAAAACCCCGTTTCTACCCAGGTCATCACAACCCTTCATTATTTTTAAAGAATTTAACCCATTTTTATTTTTTGAACAACAGATTATATCCTTACCCCTTTAATTCACTATATCTTGTGGCTACAAAAGAAAACCTTTTGAAAACATTTTTTTTCCCTAATTTTTGTCTTGAAAAATTATTACTGGCCCGCCTTTCCTTTCCACACCTTCTTGGGGTTTTCCACTGTACTTTCCCTTAATGTAATCGAGGGTCCCCTTTTTCTAAAAAAGGAACCAAGAGAGGAAGAACATAGACACGCCCCAAATTTATCTGATTTTTCCTTTTGGTCCCATCTTGCAACCCATTTGTATTTTGTTTTTGTATTGTCTTCCCCCCAAAATCCTCCCCTCTCATATTGCTCCATCCTCTACTACCAGGTCTAAATCCACCTCTTCTATTTCTACCCTTGACCATCTTTGAAAGATCCAAATTTTGATTAAAACGACTCACTATCAGATTGTTCAGGGTCTGAAGAGGAGTATATCAGTTTCTATTTAGATCACTTTCAAATAAATTTGAAAAGCCCTCCCTTCTTTGATTTTCATGTAAATCTCGTATATACTGTATTTGTATTACGATCTTTCAAATTTTGTGTAGTAATTTTCAACTTGAAATCTTAAGGAGTGGTCTCTCTCCTTGAGAAATCGGGATCAGTTCTCAATGACATCCGCCTTAGCTATTAGCTCTTTCAACTGATCCCACTGTTCTTTCTAATATAATTTTCTCTTCCTCCAAAAGAATTCCCATTAAATTCAAAGAAGAATTTAGAAGTTCTTGTTCCCACTTTTTAATTAATTGTGGCGATCTCGTTCTCTGCGAGGGACTCACCTGTGATCTAAGACCTCTAGGGACAAGAAGGTAATTTCCTATATACCTGAATGTCTCAGCATCCATCATATATATTGTTCTGACATCATACGGTCAAACAAACACGATTGAGATAAGCGAGACTTACTGGCGCAGGCACGCTGTATTAGATCTGGCACACTAGCGGTCTCTAGGGATAACAAAGGAGATTTGCTCGCGACAGTGCGCGGTGATCATCGATAGCTGGCCGTGATCGGATGACATAGAAGATTTGAGAAGCAGTGTGACAGGAAAAGGTCTATGAAATACGAACTTTATGAACTGTCGAACCACAGGGTATCTATCACGGTAATTGTTAGCTGTGGCTAAACAAGTAGTGGGAAAGACCACAAGACCGGTTAAAGTACGCATAGGAGAACATCTTGGAGATATTAAACATAGAAGAGAAACTCCACTTTCAAATCATATCTGGCTTGAGCATGAAGGTCTTTCATCTAATCTGACGTTTGTGGTGTATAAAAAAGATCCAACACAACTCCCAGAAAAGGGAATGTAGATAAAAGTTTATTGTGTAAAGAAACGGAGTGGACATACAGGCTGAAATCTTTGAAACCAAAGGGGTTTAAATGAAATTTATATATTTTGGTTGTTTAATCTAAAGCTCACTACAGGACTCAATTGTATATTTCCAATTTTGGATGGGGCTGTGTGATTTTGGCGAAATGCCAATACCCCATTTATATCTGATTATTTATACTGTTTTTCTCTGTATAGTTTGTATGTTATTTTTATTTCTTTTGGCAGGTCTGGGTATATTTGATTCAGTAAAAGCTAAAGTTATATAGCAGGTTTGTACATTATAAGATCCAATATTGTGATGTCTAGGCACACTTTGATTATATATCAGACAAGCTTATTGATCTGGCACCTGGTTAATTTGTGAATAAGATGCTGCAAATACATAGTTTCTTACCGTTTGTTTATGCAAATTTGAGATTTTTATAATTATCATAGAATATGATGTTATGTATAGGAGCTGAGATTAACAATAATGGCTGCCAGGTAGAATTATCCATTTTGGGTCTCCGAGGTATATCTAAAGATCATTGAATGTTATAGGGGCAGTCCTATATAAAAAGGGATAAGAAGGTAATTTCCTATATACCTGAATGTCTCAGCATCCATCATATATATTGTTCTGACATCATACGGTCAAACAAACACGATTGAGATAAGCGAGACTTACTGGCGCAGGCGCGCTGTATTAGATCTGGCACAGAGCGGTCTCTAGGATACAAAGGAGACGCTCGCGCAGTGCGCGGTGATCATGATAGCAGGCCGTGATGCGGATGACAGGTAGTGACTCGCGGACAAACTGCGCATGCGCTGTAGATATAATTTCTCGCCGGGGAGCCCGGGTGAACACGTTGATGGGTCCCGATCACCCGCGCATGCGCTATAGGAATCATTAATCCGTATCCATGTTGGGTAAGTGTGCTCCTCCTACTTCCGTCAATATAAGATTGGATACGTATATCCTAGTGTTGCCATTATCATACATAAGTGAACTCTAAGATAAGTATCGTCATCCCCAATGACTGTAAAGTTCCCCTGATAACCCCCCAGAACAATCCATTTAGGGGGGAAACGCGTCGGGACAGATAAGATCCTTATCAATCACCGGATTAAGGTTGTATTAAAAATAACAGTTTGGACTATCTATTTAATCCTTATCAGAAGTGTGAGACAAGACTGGGTAATGCGGTTTAATTTATATTACCTTATCCCTATGTGAGAGGGGCAGATAAGAATGTTTAAGTGACTAAAATAAGGTTATATTTAAAGGGCAGACTTAATTTATGTATTGATTTATACAACTCCTAGTTAGTGAGTTATTCCTATTGTGTATAACATAATAGACTTCAGAGTAATTCATCTTCATGGCATAAAGAGTAACTCTCAGCTAAGAGACCATAGGTATATTGTACTTGGTAAAGGGAATAAGAATAGGTTTTTGCCTAGGGTTAGCCTCCGGAGGTGGTGGCGTTTCTTTTCAGGACGATGACGCTGGCCATTGTTAGGTTTTGTCTATGGATTAGATAAGTGAAAGAATTGATGATATATATAGTTACTTTAAGGAGTTGTTTTTTTGATGATGTATTGCTTTTCTAATATTTTAATAGTTAGTTAATAAAAGGGAACATTTTATAGGTTAGGGTTTGTTGATAGATTTACAGTGATATGGTTTAAGCACGAACTCTTAGAGTTTAATTTTTGATTTTTTTCTGTGATTTGGTATTTAAATGGATGGATTCTTAAGTGAGCCTGTAGGTGCAACCAAATGGATGCCTGATGTACCGAGAATATTTTCGGACTGTGAGACAACAGAGATTTCAGATCAAACAAATATTAAATTTATATTTAGAGATCTGTATACAGCGAAAACATAAAGTCTTTTTGGGAAACCCAGTGTCTAGAAAATTACATTAAAGCTTAAAAATTGCCATAGAGTCCCCTTAATCAAGGTAGTCCCTCGCACAGAACGAGACCGCCACAATAAATTAAAAAAGTGGAACAAGAACTTCTAAATTCTTCTTTTGAATTTAATGGAAAATTCTTTTGGAGAAGATAAAATTAATTAGAAAGGACAGGAGCAAGTTGAAAAGAGCTAATAGCAAAGGCGGTTCAAATGAGAACCTGAATCCCCCCGAATTCCTCAAGAGGGAGACACTCCTTAAGAATTCAGTTGAAAAATATACATAAAATTTGAAAGATCGTAAACACAAACAGTATATACGAGATTTACATGAATTCAAAGAAGGGAGGGCTTTCTCAAATTTATTTGAAAGTGATCTAAAAGAAACTGATATCTCCTCTTCAGACCCTGAACAATCTGATAGTGAGTCGTTTTAATCAAAATTTGGATCTTTTAAAGGTGGTCAGGGTAGAAATAGAAGAGGTGGATTTAGACCTGGTATAGAGGAATGCGAGCAATAGAGAGGAGGAGGATATTGGGTGAAGACAATAACGAAACACAAAATACAAATGGCTTTGCAGAGATCGTCCAATCAGGAACATCAGCCATCAAGTGTGGCGTCGTCTCATGTGTTCATCCCTCCTCTCGGTTTCCCTTTTTTTAGATCATCAGTGGATCCTCGATATACATTAATTGAAATACATGAAACAGAACCCAAGAAGGTGTGGAAACGGAAAGGCAGAGCCAGATAATCAATTTATCTCAGAGACAACTAACCTTAGAGGAACATAATGTTCTCTCTAAAGGCTTATCATTTGTACCGACCACAAGATATAGTGAATTCAACTGGGTCAAGGATATAAATCTGTTTGTTCGAAAAATCAAATGGGTTAAATTCTTTAAAAATAATGACAGGCGGATCTGTGATGACCTAGGGATAGCAACAGAGAATTTGCCAGGGGTGAGAGTCCTTACAGATCTGTTAGAAGAGGGTGATCAAGGGACTGCTATAGGCCCTTATAGGCAATATAGTGATTATGGATAGCATCAAATACGTTAATATGGTAATCTCCTACTGGCAGATAAGGAAGGTTACTCTGTCCTTGCAGAGAAGATCCTACAAAAAAAGTTCTTAGATAGAACTTGAACTAATTATAATAGATGTCGTAGATGAGAATCCATCACAAGGAGAGGAAGCTCGTATCTTCCCCTACCAAACCGCAGATTGCTACTTTACTCATTACCTTAATATACACAATGGTTAGTCCCCTTAAAGGGATGCCCCATTGTGTCAGGTATCAATTGTTTGATACAAAATGTAGGGATCTATGTAGATAAGATTTTAAAGATTTTGTAACTACATTACCGTCTTATTTAAGAGATACAGCAGACCTTCTGAAAAAAGTATGAGGGCAATTAACGTGTGATCAAGATGTAGGTTGGCCTACAGTGGATGTGTAGGCGCTATATAGTACATTCCACATCACTGGGTCCTCAAGGGCGTAAAATATTTTTTACAAATGGAGAGATGACAGTAGATGAATCAAGCGAGCTGGTCAAGAAGCTTTCTTGAGTTCACATTGACCCACAACTATTCCTCTTCGGGCCCAGGGTTTACCACCAGCTCAGGGTCACGGCTTATGGGGAGCCCCTGCGCTCCCCATATGCCCAATTTGTTCCTGTCTGGTGGGAGTGGACACCTGGTTGTTCGGAGAGGAGATGGAACCCATACAGGGAATATCTTGTATTGGGCAGAATATATAGATGACGTCTTCGTGCTGTGGCAGGGCACGGAAGGCTCATTAGGGAGTTTCATTCAGGACACTTAATGTAACGAAATTGGTCCTGATATTCACTTATTGAGATTCATAAAACTGAAATCTCATTCTTAGGATCTGAGAAGTTTCAAGATGAATTGGGATATCTTCAAACAAAAACATAGACGGAAGGAAAACTTCCACTAATAGCCATGCTAAGGTGGGAAATCCTATCACCCAAAATCCTTAAAAAGAGGTTATTCCAAGGGGCAGGTACCTAAGAGGGTGACGGAGAAACTGCTCTTCCAATAATTGAGATTATCAAAGACAATCGAAAGATCTCGTGTAACCGTTTTTATGGAGAGAGGAACCTCGAGAAGTCTTTAAAACCAGCTTTCAAAATGCACTCTCATGTGATAGGAAAAGCCTTTTGAATTCTAAGTCACTAAAGCAAATGAATCGATCAATTCAGAGTAATAGTAATTATTATGACCACACGTAATTGAGATAATGAAGAAATTACGTAAACACTGGGCTATCTAAAATCAATACAGTGACTTTTGATTGCCTACCGGAAAGACCACAATAACCTATAGAAGTGGTAGATCCCTGAAGGATAGACTCGTTCGAAGCCATTTGTACGCAACAACTCCAGAGTATGATCATGGCTATAACGAATGCCTGTAGGCATGTTCAGATTGGAAACTGTGTTTACTGTAAGTTAATATGTTTAAACAAAGAGATTTAAGCAGTGTGGACAGGGAAAGGATCTAATTAAATACGAGACTTTATGAACTGTCAAACTCAGGGGGTAGTCTATCTCTGTAAATGTAGCTGTGGCAAACAGTAATGGGGAAAGACCACAAGACCGGTTTAAATACCCAAGGAGAACACTTGGAATTATTAACATAGAAAGAAAACTCCACTTTCAAATCATATCTGGCATGAGCATGAAAGGTCCTTTCATCTAATCTGACATTTGTGTGTATAGAAAAAAAACAACACAACTCCTAGAAAGTGGGATATAAAAAAAGGTAATTGTGTAAAGAAACGGAGTGGACATACAGGCAGAAATCGTGTGAAACCAAAGGGTTTAAATGAAGTATTATATTTTTTGTGTGTTTGTATCTAAAGCTCACTACAGGACCTATGTATATTTCCAATTTTGGATGGTGCTGGTGTGATTTTGGCGAAATGCCAATGACCCCATTTATATCTGATTATTTAAACTGTTTTTTCTCTGTATAGTTTGTATGTTATTTTTATTTCTTTTGGCAGGTCTGGGTATAGTTGATTCAGTAAAAGCTAAAGTTATATATGAGTTTGAGCATGTATAAGATCCAAATATGTGATGTCTAGGCACACTTTGATATATATCAGACAAGTTATTGATCTTCACTGGTTAATTTGTGGAATAGTACTGCAAATACATAGTTCTTACCGTGTTGTTTTTAAGCAAATTTGAGATTTTATGATTATCCATTAGAATAATTATGTAATTTATAGGACGAGGATTAACAATAAGGGCTGCCATGTAGAATTATCCATTTTGGGTCTCCGAGGTATATCTAAAGATCAAGTGAATGTTTATAGGGGCAGTCCTATATAAACAAGGGATAAGAAGGTAATTTCCTATATACCTGAATGTTCTCCAGCATCATCATCATATATGTTCTGACATCATTACTGTCAAACAACCGATTGAGAAAATCTAGACTTACTGGCGCAGGGCGCGCTGTATTAGATCTGGCCACAGAGTCAGTCTCTAGATACAAATGAGAACCTCACCGCATGGGGGCGCTGTGATCAAGGATATCTGGCCTTGATGCTGATAACAGCTAGTTGACTTCGCGCAACTTGCCATAGGCGCAGGAAAGAGAATTTCTCGCCGTGGGATCCCCGGGAACACGGTGATGTCCTTTTTCACCCTCGACATTGCCTATAGGAATCATTAGATGCCGTAACCAAGTGGGTAAGGTGTGCTCCTCCTACTCCTCTATATAAGAATGGAGTAAGATATATCTTTGTTTCCATTATCATACATTAGTGAACAACTATGAGAAGTATCGGCATCCAATGTCTGTAAATGTTCCCCTGATGACCCCCCTACCTCCATTAGGGGGGGGAAACGACGTCGAACATATAAGATCCTTTTTCAATCACCGGATAAGAGTTGTATAAAAATACAGTTTGGACTATCTATTTAACCCTTATCATAGGGTGGTGACAAGACTGATATGCGGTTTAGTTTATTACCTTTATTCCTATGTTAGAGGGGCAGATTAAGGACTGTTTATGTGACTATTATAATGTTATATTTAAAAGGGCAAGTCTTATTTATATTATTTATACAACTCCTTGTTAGTGATTATGCCTTTGTGTGTATAACATAATAGACTTAGAGTATTCATCTTCATGGCATAAGAGTATATCTCAGCTAAGTGCCATATGTAATAATTGTACATTGTAATGTGATATTAGGTTTTCGCTAGGTTTAGCCTCCGGAGGTGGGGTGGGGCCCGTTCGTTTCATGGACGATGACCCGGCCATTGTTAGGTTTTGTCTAGGGAGTTATATAAGGGATAGAATTTGAGATATATTATAGTACTTTAGTTGTTTTTTGAGTGATGTTATTATTTTTTTTTTTTTTTTTTGTCTAATATTTTAATAGTTTATTAATAAAAGGTACATTTTAGAGTTAGGGTTTGCTGATAGATTTACAGTGATATGGTTTAAGCACGAACTCTTAGAGTTTATATTTTTTGATTTTTTTCTGTGATTTAATCTAGTATAACCCCAAGACAGCGGGTCTGCTGCCTAGGAGTAATGGTGGTACCACACACTGAGACAGAGATGGCAGGGTAAGGTCGGTTAGTAGATGGTGGGATGACTAGAAGTTCCATTTTAGTAAGGTTTAGTTTAAGATACAGGGAGGACATGATGTCAGAGACAGCGGCCAGACAGTCACTGGTGTTTTGTAGCAGGGCAGGAGTGATGTCCTGGGAGGAGGTGTATAGTTGAGTGTCATCAGCATAGAGATGGTACTGGAAGCCAAATCTGCTGATGGTTTGTCCAATGGGGGTTCTGTAGGTTCCCTACCACACTTCCTTCTTTTACAAGCATTTTAGATGCAGGTGAGGACTTCATAGCAAGAATACTTGAGGTTACGTTTCCACTAGATCCTCTAACATACTTACTTAACAGGCCAATTAAAAATCTGCCTAAAGCTATAGCCAATCTCCTAATACAGATCCTAATAGCTGGCAGATGCCTTATTTCAGGAAATTGGCGTCAGTCCCTCCCTCCTGAAATTTTAGGCCTTATTCAAAGAATGAGGGAAATTAGCTGGATGGAACATCTGACTGCTTCAATACATGATAGACTTGAGGTATTTGACAAAACCCGATCCATGTGGGACAAGTACTGGATTGTTAACCCCCTTGACTTCCGAGTTACTTTATCATACCCCCTCCCCCAGTCACTATCTCCTTATGTTTCTAGTCTTTGTGTTCCATGTTAAAGCTTAATCCTCATACTGGTTAGAAAGTATTGTCAGTATACGTATCATCACATTTTTTCTGCTGTAAAATGTTCCTATGCTCCTTGTTTTATTGATTTAGGATATCTAAACTTTTCCACAGCTGGAGAATTATTTACTTTTTTTTTCATGCTTTTTTGTCAAAGTTTGCTGTCTAAATTGATACTGAAAGGTTGATTATACTTGAAAAAAAACTGTAATAAAACTTTATTTTTTTTAAAAAGTCACAGATTTGTTACTGACAGTCCCCACTGAATTCAATGAGAAAGACAATGGGCGACATGTATAAAACCTGGCACCTCGACACAATTTTTTTTCAGAGTATATTGCACCTGAATATATGAAAGTGGTGAATGTGCTCTCCTAAATGGCACCTAAAGTTAATGGCCCCTAGTGTATTGTTTGGGGGCCCAGTTTTTGGCGATTAGTAATGCGCCAAACATGTGTATAAATGAATGCCAGAATTCAACAATGGCTGCTTAAACAGTAAATTGAGAATGGGATTTATGGTAGATGCTGTTTCATTAATTTATATTATTTATGTAGTTTAAATCATTTTTAAACCAACCCGAAATAAAGGGGGAAAATAATTTTGAAAAAAAAAATTTATTATTAAATTTTGTAATTTAATTTTATATAGTTTGATAATTATCATACTTTTTTTTATTTTACTGGTATAAGTTGAGAAATAAGGGACATTTTTTGCCTTAATGGAAAATCTAGTATAGGAGTCTATGACCCCTCCCCTCCCCCCAGCCCAATAGAGTGGCTCAGAACAGCAGAAAATTGCAAATTGTTGTGAAAATGGAGTTTTTGCAAAACTTCCCATTACATGTATTAGGTATCCACTTCAGCGCAATTAACGCAATAAAAAAAAGAAACATTTCTACCACATAAAAAGGTCTCATAAAGCCATATCAATGAAGAAATAAAAACTGACTTCTGAATCACAGAGGAAAAATGGGGAAAAATGAATGGTTTAAAGCCCTTTAACTGGTGATAAAGGGTTTTAATAAAACCGATGGTATTGCAGTGTTAATAAAAATAATGGTACTCCCTAAATGGAAACCTTGTATGTTCAGGTAACAATGAGTAACTAATGTAAATAATAGCTATATGGTTTTACGTGTTAATTTTTACAAAATAATTTAAGCATTTTGCTATTGCTGTTTAACATTACGTTTAAGATATTTTAGCCCACTTCTTTTTGCAGCAGAAATATAATTGTTTGGCATAAACTCATTTCATGTCCTACCTCAGCATTTCTATGGGACTCATGCCAAGCAGTTGTCTAAGTCAATACAGTCTATAACATAGTTTCTTCATTCATTCATTCATTCATTCACATTTTCATTATAATCCAATTATGAATGAGATTCCCTTTTGAATCAAATTACAGTCATGTTTCTCCCTAAAACTTGCATTACACAAGATTCTGATCATTGTCTGTTTATTGATGACAGATAGTATGCAGCAATTTGATCCTTTACAGTATGTAGGTGTATCCTATAGATGGCTTTAATCTGCAGTCTCATGTACTGATGTGTAATTAATGCCCAATTAGACTTTGAAGAATAAGATTCTCCCAATGTTACTACTCACAGTACACACAAGTCTGGCGTCTTTTCAGCCTGACATCTAGCGCAGCGCCATTTGCTATAGTTTTAAACCTCCCGCATGCCAAATCAGGCGCATTACAGAGCGACGTGGCACTTTGTAATGCGCCTGATTTCGGGGGGTGCGTCGGAGGCGGTATGCACTAGAACTGTACGAAGCTACATATTTTGCTTTAGTTTGGGGAATTTTTGGGGCATTACTGCTGGGGAAAAGGTAACCACTTTCAAAGTGGGTTTACCCGGCCGAAGTGTCGTTTTAGCGCTAGAATGCACCCGATTTATGACCCAAGGGAGGGGTTCATAATTTAGGACATTCTAACTTATTAAAATACGCATAAAAATGTTGTTTAAGTGGCAAAAATCATACATGTCGCCCTGTTTTCCAAATAGAAAAAAAAACAAGAATGCAAGAATACATTCATAGTAATAACATGATTATTCTTCACATATACGTTTGTCAAAAACAAATTCACCCCGAAAAAAAATCGTACAAAAAATTTGGGGGTGGCAGGGCCCCTGATATATTTGCATATTGTTTAAAACTATGCTTATAATAGAGATGGCCCTGAAAATTTTCAAAAATTTTTTTTTTTTTTTTTTTGATTTGGTGATTCACCCAATTTTTGACAAAAATTTGTTTCGGTCCCAATTGCTTCGGGACGAATCGCGTAAAAAAAAAGCTATTTCAGGTGCACAGAGCCTGCAGGGTGTGTAGAACGTTGTGCCTGTTAAAATCGAGGGAGCTTGGTTTGGGCTTATAAATTTTGTGTTTTAGTATGACACACAAAAGACCCCGACGCTTTTGGGATCGCTTATTTAAAAAATTTCCCCCTGGGCACTTAAGAGGGAAAAACTGAACCAAAAAACTGAACGGGAATGACCCCTGAAAAAAGTCATGGCAGGGGACAGCGGGAAAAAAAAAAAAAAGTTGAGGGCTCAGGTGGGAAACCCTCCGTGACAGAGAGGGAGGTGACGGGGGAGCCACAGCAGCAGGGAGGTCAGACAGTGGCAAAAATAACATTCTGGGGGGTGGAAAAAAACGTATAGGCAACAGGAGGGCACAATGACAGAGTGTGGAGGTAAAGGGCACCCAGCCACAAGCAGCAGAAATGGGGTTTGAAAGTGGCACAATGACGAGTGTGGATTTGAGGGGCATCAAAAAAAAAGCAGAAATGGGGTTTCTGGGGGTGGCAAAAATGACTTTTGGGAGTAGAAAAACAGTAGTAGGCCACAGAGTGGCAAAATGACAGGGAGTGGAGGGTGACGGCAATCATAGCATGAGGTCGGGACGGGGGCACAATGACAGAGGGGTGGAGGGGGGAACAAACAGGAGAAAGGCCACAGAGTAGCACAAACAGATTGTGGAGGTAAACGGCAGGAGCAAAAATTATGGGGTTTCAGAAAAGGGGCAAAAGGAAACAGGGGTTTTAGGTCACGGAAAGGGAGAAAACAGCAGAAAGCATGAGTCAGACAGCGGCAAAAGACTTTCTAAGGGTTTTGGAAAAAAAACAGGAGTGGGCCAAAAGAGGGGGCACAAGACAAGTTTGGGATTTGGGGCCCGGCAGCAACACATGAGGTCAGAGATTTGGCACAATGACAGGGGGGTGGAGGTGACCGCAGCAGCAACAACAGCAACAGCAGCATGAGGTAAAAGGAGGGGCACAATACAAAAGTGGGGGAGGTGGGTGGAAACCCCGTCCCCGGGTAAAAATGGGGTAGGCAATGGAAAAACGGGCCCAAGCCAGATGTGGGGCATCAGGCGGGTGGCGGCATCAAAAATAGTGGCTCAGGCGGGGTAGTGTAAACCCCAAAAACTCATTTCTACATTTTGGGTAGGCGCCCATGGGCTGATGTAGTTGACGCCAAAGGGCATTGGTGTGGGGGAAATCCTGGCCGACCCAAACCCGTTTCCCATCTTGAAAAAAGGTCAGTCTTTTCCAAAATTTTCTCGGGGAAAAGCGGGTTTTTTTTCCTGGGGGTAACGATGGCCCCCGCCGCACTGAAAAAAACCCCGCCTGATCCACAAACGGGGGCCGGGCAGGAAAGCTTCCCCACTGAAAACCCTTCAGAATTTGGCCCCCCAAAACCCAGTTTGGGCTCCCCAAAGTAGTCCGCGGCCCTTTCCAAAATTCGGGTGGAAAGAGGCATCTGGACGAGAGTTTGATGGGCAAAAAAAGAAACAACCCCTTTCTGCAGAGGTGGGGGGCCCCCTTTTCCCTGGCTGCAAGGGCATGCGGCCCTGGGCGCTGGCTGCTGCTGTTGCTTCGGGGGGCGGGAAAGGACCACCACATCTGACCCAAAGTTTCCCCCCCCGGCCCCACGGGATGGGACGCTGCTTTGTGTTGACGCGGGGCCGTGGTCCCAAACGTTAGCCCCTGGCCAATTTCCCACTTTTTTGCCCAACCAGTTCTACATATACCGATATTGGGCTCCCCCGGTTTTCTTAGAAAAAGAACCCCCACACCGCCGAGTAGTGATTTTACCCCCCATCGTTTTCCGCACTAAAGTGACTCTAGTCCCGGGTGCCTCGCTGACCCCCTTTGTGCTGCTATTTTTCTTGGACCCGCGAAGCGGGTTTTCTACCCCGTTTCCGCTTGGCTCCTGACCTCCCGCTGCTACCCTGCTACTTCCCCCGGGCCTCCCCAACCATTTGCTGCCTGACCGGCAAAACTGACGCCCTCTTTTCCTGACAATGTGCCACTCTCCACATCTATACTTTTTCAGCCCCCTTTTCTTCGCTGCCAAAAAAGCCCGCTGAATGTTTTCCCCCTCCCTCCTCGCTTTATAGTGGCACCCGAGCCCAGGGCCACATAGCAATCTTGGCTGGGGGGAACCGGGGTGGGGGCAGAGGCCGGGGTTTAGGCCCGGTGATTTCCGCTGACCCCCCTCCCGGGCCATTTCCAATTAAAGGGGTTTTGGGCCCGAAGTTCCCACCCCACTTTGGCGGGGTTGTCAGATTTTCCCCTTTGGGGGGAAATGGTTTAACCCATCAACCAATCAAGAAAACCCTTGGGTTGCTGAAAAAAAACACCGGCCGGCAAAATGACGCGGCAGTTGGGGGCCTCACCCGAGTGACCCCTGCTGCGACGTCCCCTTGCTGTGCTGCGACCTGGGCCTGGAATGTTTGTGCCTCTGCCACTCGCAGGTGAAGAGCCTGCCACCTCTCTGTCTGACATACTGTTTGTTCTAAAATGTACAGACAATGTTGATGAAGATATCTGTATATGATAAATATACACCCTGTATTTGACTTCAAATGAACCCAGTAACAAGCTTGGGTAACCCTGGGATATAAATTGCGCTCCCCAAATGGCCAGGAAAGTTTGACGTGGATGTGCCGTTTAAAAACTATGTGTATTTTACTGAATGTAAAGGCTTAATTCACCTTTGGATATGAATTATGCTACAGAATTTCTTCTGTGGCGGTGAAAAAGAAAGTTTCTTTTACTGAGTGCAACTGCAGAAAAATACTTAGTTAACCCTTGGATGTAAATTGTGCCCAAGAAATGAGCCACCACAAACTATTAGCTTTGTAGCGTGTTACAATGCCGTGTTTTTTTACGCTACACAACAAGAGATAAAATTGTAATTAACCTTTGCTTGTTAATTAGGCTACAGGAAAAATGTATATATTTTGGCGGTGAAAATGACGGTTTCTTGGAGTCACCACAGCTGAAAAACAACGCTTAATTAACCCCTGGATGTAAATTGCGCCAAAGAATTGAGCCACAAACAACTAGCTTTGTAGCGTGTTACAATGCGGTGTTTTTTACGCCACACAACAAGAGATAAAATTGTAATTAACCTTTGCTTGTGAATTAGTCTACAGGAAAAATTTATATATTTTGGCGGTGAAAATGACGGTTTCTTGGAGTCACCACAGCTGAAAAACAACGCTTAATTAACCCCTGGATGTAAATTGCGCCAAAGAATTGAGCCACAAACCACTAGCTTTGTAGCGTGTTACAATGCGGTGTTTTTTACGCCACACAACAAGAGATAAAATTGTAATTAACCTTTGCTTGTGAATTAGGCTACAGGAAAAATGTATATATTTTGGCGGTGAAAATGACGGTTTCTTGGAGTCACCACAGCTGAAAAACAACGCTTAATTAACCCCTGGATGTAAATTGCGGCAAAGAATTGAGCCACCACAAACTACTAGCTTTGTAGCGTGTTACAATGCGGTGTTTTTTACGCCACACAACAAGAGATAAAATTGTAATTAACCTTTGCTTGTGAATTAGGCTACAGGAAAAAATGTATATATTTTGGCGGTGAAAATGACGGTTTCTTGGAGTCACCACAGCTAAAAAAACAACGCTAATTGGCCCCCTGGATGTAAATTGCCCCCAAAGAATTGAGCCACCACAAACTACTAGCTTTGTAGCTTGTTACAATGCCGTGTTTTTTTACGCTACACAACAAGAGATAAAATTGTAATTAACCTTTGCTTGTGAATTAGGCTACAGACTCTGTTTGATGAAGATATCTATATATGATAAATACACACCCTGCATTTGACTCCAAATGAACCCACTAACACGCATGGGTAACCCCTGGATATAAAATTGGCCCACAAAGGGGCAGGAAAAATTTACTTGTATGTGCCGTTTAAAACACTGTGTATTTACTGAATATAAAAACACAAACAGGCTTAAATTTAACTTTGGATATAAATTTTATGCTACAGGCGAAATTTCTTTTTTGGCGGTGAAAAAGAAACGTTTCTTTTTACTAAGTACAACTGCAGAAAAATACTTAGTTAACCCTTGGATGTAAATTGCGCAAAATAAATATGTGCCAACAATTACCAGTTTGTAGCATGTTAAAATGGCGTGTATTTTACGGAACACAACAACAAAAAAACCCTGTAATTAACCTTCGGATATAAAATTACGCTACAGGCAAAAATTTCTTTTTTGGCGTGAAAAGGAACGTTTCTTTTAGTGACCACAACAGCAGAACAACACTTAATTAACCCCTGGATCTAAATTGTGCAAAATAAATGAGCAACCAAAAATTAAGTGGTATTTGGGTTGTTAAAACGCTGTTTCTTTAACTGAATACAATAGGACAGGCTTTGGAATAACCCTTGGATATTCAATGTGCTCCCAAAAACTGGGAACAGATAGCATTAAAATGTATATGCAGCTGCATTGGACGCACACTGGACTTCAGTTCCAATACCCCACAAAATCAGAATTAGTACGTAAGAGAAGCAGTCTCTGAGACAAGCTGTGACACCCCCCAAAAATCGCCTTATAAAAAAGAGTTCATTAGTATGAGATTTTCACAAGCAGCAGCGGGGGCAGCAGGAGCAGCTTCCCTACACAGTACAGTGAGAGGAGTGTGAGGAGCGAGCATGGCGCCCGGACTTATGTAGTGCGGTGACGTCACAGAATCCCGCCGGTCTCTGATTTGCTTAATCTCTGCACATGTCATGTAGGCTACGCCTTTCTTCCTCCCAGACTTCTTTGCCCCATGTAAAGCCATGTGCTCGCAACCATTTTATCAATCAAAAACATGCTTCGTTCCCTCGAATCACCCCAAACTTTAACTTCGTTCAGAATCGAAGTTTTCCTGAAATTCTAAACGAATTCCACTTCGTTAGAATCAATTCGCCCATCTCTACTTATTATGTATCATGTCAGCTGGCCAGTGTCTTGGGTGGTGGTAGCATCTCTATTTGGTTGTTGATTTTTATCATTTTGCATGTGCTAGAAATTTTATGGTATTATACTAATACAGTTTAATTTTATCATTGTACATTGAGAGTTCTTTTTGGTTTTTTTTCTATAGTTTCAGTAATATCTCAATATATTACACTGATTGAGATTGCCCTTATATATTGTAGGTTTGTTGTCAAGTTCCAAATAGATAAAATTGAACAACTCACTATTAGAATATAATAAAAAAAATACTAAAACATACTTACATAGAATAAATATGCAGAAGATCATTGAACATGACAAACAGTGGCAGAAATACAGGGTTTCGTTACAAATGCATAGAAAAACATATAGGAATTGACAGACTGTTTTTCCAATAAGGTTTTCGGTTAATGTGCAAAATAAAATGATCCATGCATAATGTCAAGAACACAAATTTGATTACATGGGCCATAATAGATTTAATAGTATTGCTGCTGACCCTTCTTGCCATTGAGTCTGTAACGGTCTGGAGGTGGATCCACTGGACCACCGCAGCATGGCGAAGCCCGACACCAGGGAGTGGAATCTAATTAGGGTCCGGTATTCCAACCAGAAGCCCGCCGCAAATGCGGATGTTCTTGCTGCGGCGGGAGATCCTACCAGTAACTCCACTGGCGGCTTTGCCTGCGGTGCGCCAAGGTAGCGATGAGGTATTACTGATCGCAGGCAGGCCTCATAGTCGGGTGACAGGCAGGAGGTTAGAACAGGCCAGCTCTGGTTCGTAATGTAGACAGGCAGAAGGTCCAAGGGCTTTGGCGGCAAAAGTTTTTTCATGGTCGTAAACGTAAGCTCGAGTTCGGTACATGGTAGACCAGAAATAAGAACAATACTAGGAAGGCTTTTCTACTCCAACTGGAAATACACCAAGGATCCGGCGAGTGCCGCCAGAAAGAGGCCGGACTATAAAATAGGAGCAGTGTGCCCCGGCAATGAACCAATTATCCGGCGCACTGCCCCCTTTAAATTTCAAAACTGCCGCGGCTATGCGACAGCACCCTAGGGCGAGTCCCAGCGTGCCGGGAACGGAGACCAGGCTGAGCAGGAGCATGGCCCGGTAAGAGAACGCCGGCGGGGAAAAACGGGGGAATTAGCGGACCCCGAACCCGACGTGCAGGACGTGGGCCCTCCGCTTGGTAAAGGAAGCACACAGCTCCTGCGCGACCCCCGGGAACCAGTGTCACACGGGGCGTCCGTGACAGTACCCCCCTCTTGTGTCCCCCCCTCTATAATGGAGGAATCTCTGGATGAGAGGCTGGCGAGCGGTCAAGTAGATAAGAGGGCTCGCTCTAGGCTCCCAAGAAACCTCTCATCAGGACCGAGAACCCTTCCCAGTCTACTAAAAGTAATCTTTCCCTCTAGATTCATCCTCATGTCCAGAATCTCTGAACCTCAAGAGACATTGGGCGCAAATTCACCACAAGACGTAGGATGAACAGCCTTCTGTGAAAAGCGATTAAGGACCATGGTTTTCAGGTAAGGAGACATGAAACGAGTTGGGGATTCTCATAGTAGGGGGGGGGAGGAAGCCAGAATTTGTTGACACCGGTTTATGCGGGCTGATGACCTCAAGGGGTCCCAGGAAAACGGGGTCCCCAGTTTGTGAGAAGGCATCTTAAGGCGGTACAAATCTAGCAGAGCCACAACCTTGTCCACTTGGGGATAAAACAGGAAGGAGGGAGATTACTTCTTTCTTGTCCGCTTAAGTCTTCATGCGCTCAGAGCGCGAGGCAGAGACTTACTCGGTCTGGGAACCATAAATGGCCTTCATGGTCTGTGAACCAGTGCGTCCCCCGCCGGGAACCCTCCGGTAGGAGGTAGCCAGAGGTGAGAGGATGGCGGGATGCAGGCCATACACGATGTAGAAGGGGGAGACCCCCCGCTGAGCCACATACTCAAGGGAGTTATAAAAAAGGAACTCACCGCCATGTGCAGCAAGTTGGACCAACATCTTTTTCGTGCCAAGACAGAAATGGCGAAGGTAACACCCAAGACCAGGTGACCCCTCTCCAATCCACCTGGCCCGTCGTCTGTGGGTGGGTAGGCCAGAAGAGAAGTCCGGAGCTCACCTGAAGGTTTGGTTACAAACAGGGCCTCGCCAAAACCAGGAGACAACTGAACTCCCCACGGTCCGAGACATTTTTGCTGAGGGAAGTCCCAATGTAGACGGAACATAGAGTGGAAGAATAGCTCCACCAGAAAAACGGGAGCAGACGCAGGCCTTGCAACGGGAACGAAATGCACCATCCTTGGAGAAAGCGATCAGTCAACATCACGCCAAATGATGGTGTTGCCAGACGACGGAGGAAGATCCAGTTTTATGAAAGTCCATAGAAATGAGTTGGTCAAGGTTTGAGTTGGATGGGTAAGGGCTGTAGTAGCCTGCCGGCTTGTGGCGTGGTGGTCTTTTGTTGCGAGTCACAAAGAGAAACAAAGTCCTTAACATCACACTTTTCAAGTTCTGGCTACCTATAGAACCCGGAGATATCAGATGGAAGATCTTTTCTTACGTGGGAGCGCCCGGGAAATGACCGGCCAACCAAAGAGCAATGTCCACACATTTAAGATACGTCTGCGAGGAGAGCAGGCACACATAAGTCCTTTCGGAGGAACCTTCCGGAGGACAACTGGAGCTGCCGAGAATAAGACGTTTTCTGAGGAATATGAGTTCTGGATGTAGGTATCTTCACCACCACGTCGGAAGGCACGGGAGAGGGTGTCAGCGTCTCCAACATTCTTCTCTGCAGGCCTGAAGTGGATTCTGGAAACGAACCCGGAAGAAGAACGACCACCTAGCCCGTGAACGTGGGTTAAATTCGCTGAGCCGTCTGAAGATATTGAGTTTTATTTGTGGGTCCTAGTATTACGGATGGGAAAAAACGGGCACCCTCCAGCAGATAACGCCACTCCTCCCAGGGCCAGTTTTATGGCCGGTCGCCAACGCCGTGTAATTTCCTCTCGGCAGAACTAAAACGGTCTTGGAAAAGAAGCAGCACCATTGCAGTCTTCACCCATGGGTCCCCTTATGCGTAAGAACTGCACCGTCTCCCACAGAAGTAGGCAACCACTTCCAGCGTAAGGGTTTTATGCGGGATCCAGACCGTGCAAGGAATAGATGCGTAAGAAGGTGCGGACCTTAGAGCCCTCGAAAAAAAACGCCCTCTTCAAGCCTCGACGGACAGCAGCTGTCGAGTGTTTGGCTTTGAGTTTCTTGGTAGGGCCCACTATCTCGGAGCCCACAGCGTAGAGAAGTGAGGGATGAATTGGGCGGTGTAGTAGTTACAGAAGCCCAAGAAACGCTGTATAGCCCGCAGACACGACTGGGCGTGGCCACATGCAACACGCAAGAACAGTTTTGCTGGATCCATCCGTAGGCCTTGGTCCAATGACGTAACCCAGGAAACGTGGAGGCTAGTATTCTGATTGGAAGAGGCACTTCCCCTACTGGTCAAACAGATGGTTTTCTCAGGCCGGAGACCCCCCGGCTTACACACATGCGAACATGACTGCGGTGGGTCTCGAGTCAGGAGACTACACCAGGAATGTCATCAGGTAAACCACCACGCAGGAGTAGAGGAGGTCTCTAAAGACGCATTCACGAGCACCCAGAAAGTACGGGCAGTCCGCGCATTACACAGTCCGAAGTGGCATCAAACAGGTCCTCAAAGAGCCCATCCCTGGTGTTGAAGCCGTCCCATTCCCATTCATCCGCCCTTGCGGATTTCGGACCAAGTTGTAGGCCCATCTCGAAATCCAACTTGGATAAGATCTTCGCCCTGCAAGGCAGTCAGACATGTTCTGTGATCAAAAACGGGCAAATATGGGTAATTGGTTTTTTTTCGTCCACCTTGATCTTGTTCAGACCCCGGTAGTCAATCAGGGCGTAAGGTAACTGGTCCTTCTTCTTTAACAAAAAAGAACCGCCGCACCTGCGGGAGACAGGACTTCCGGGATGAACCCTTTTCCTGAGATTCTCCTGGATTGTACTCCAACATGGCTTGGGTCTCAGGAACCGACAGTGGGATAGAACCTCGTCCTCGGCCCCGGGGTGAAGGACTGGTACCCCACCACCGGCAAATAAAGTTCGATCGGGCAATCGTATGGATGGAATGCGGCAGGAAAGACTCCTCCTCCGGCTTGTCTCTCGTAAAGACACATTGGCGTACCTCCAGATATTCGGGGCGGCGAGCCCCCTGGGGCAACGGCCTCCTGAAGAGCGAGGCGAGAGCAATACAGGGCACCGCGAGGTGCCCACCAAAACCAACGCCCCCCCCGACAGTTGGGAAACGCGAGTAGGAAACCGCCCGACGAAGAGCGAGGCAACCACATACGAAGGAGGAATCTACTTCTCTTCCATTTGCACGCCCCCACGTGGAGGGGACAGAGGCTTGGTGACAAACTGGATGGGTGTTGCTAAGCAGCTCCCCGCTGACGAGGAATGAGAAAGCACAAGCGGTTTTTTCCAAGCGGACCAACCGGAAGCCGATACTGCTTCACTAGAGAACTGTGGATGAAGATTATCCGGCCAGCGCCGAATTCAAAAAACGCCGAACCTGGAACGATGGTAACCAGTCGTCTGAGGACGACCAGTCACGGGCATCACCATCATCAACAGACGTTGGAGAAGAGAAAGTTTGCACCTAGGAATGCCTCTCCCACAGATCCTAGGTGCGGATTTCCCGCAGGCTTGGGGTGCCTGGGACAATTCCTCGGTAATGCTCTGGCTGCCACAGTAGAGGCACAAGTTCCTTTGCCGACGCTGGCCAACTCTTGCTCAGGAGACGAGCCCGATCATCTGCATGGGCTCCTCGTGGGTGTTGGCGGCTGGGGCGGCAGGAGGCCTCTGGAAACCGGTGCCAGGCAGGAACGGCGAGGTTGGGCTGACTGATGCACTTTGCCGAAGTTCCTCCTCCCGTTCAATGAAGCGTACGTCGATGAGGTACGCTAAACATCCGAATCAGTCACTGAGGAAGACGGAGGTCTCTAGCGGCCAAGACGTCCTTAACTCGGCTTGAGAGCCCTTTCTTGAAGGTGGCGCACAGAGCGGCCTCGTTCCATGACAGTTCAGAGGCCAGAGTGCGAATTGCACCGCGTAGTCTCCACAGACAGATCCCCCGGCGTAAGGTTTAGGAGGGCTGTCTCAGCGGAGGATGCACAAGCTGGTTCCTCAAAGACATTGCGGAACTCACTGAGGAACAATTTAAGATCCCCGTTACTGGATCTTTCCCCTTGTCCCACAGAGGGGGTACCCCATGCCGGGCCCTTCCCGGAGAGAGGCTGCCCAAAGAAAGCCATTTTCCCGCACGTTCGGACGGGAACTGATTGGCCATCACTCCCCCGGCATAGAGCTTTGGGGGTTTTATAACCCCCTGCAAAATTTTGGGGTCTCCATCAACTTAGTTGGGACCCGACAGCCGAAGTTTGGGACCCCTCAGACCCCACAGGAACCGGGGGAGGGCAAGGGAAAACCCACCGGGGGGGGGCGGAGGTTGCTGCTGCTGAGTGGGATGACGCTGAAACCATGAAGGAGATTTCCGAGCTGTTTTCGCTTGCTGTGCAAATCTTTTTTCGTTTTGTTTACCACGACGGGGGGGGATTTTGGGAAAACGTTGGAAAGGGGCACCTTGGGGGGAATCCTTTCCCGGAACCCGTTTACCAAACGGCCCGGGAGGTGGACCCCATTTGGAAACCACTGCGGGCGATAAAATTTAAGCCCCCCCAAATGGAGTTGAAAAATAAGAAGGTCCCCGGTTTTTCCCCAGAGCCCGCCCCAAACGGTGGTTTTTCCCTTGCGCGGGGGGAAGTCAAACCAATCATTTCCACTGGGGGGGCTTGCCTACTGTGGCAGCCAAGGGTAGGCAGGGTACTAAATCGGCAGGCCGGCTCGTAGTCGGGAAAAGGCAGGGGGCCCGGGGAAAAGGGGGGCTCTGGTTCGTAAACAAGGAAAAGGCAGGGGGTCGGGGCGGGCGGCAATTTTCGTGGTAAGGAAAAAACGAAAGTTTGGAGGTTCGGCCTTAAAAAAAAAGTTAAAGACAAGACTGGGACAGCCCGGGGAAGGTTTTCCCCCAAGGGGAAAATACCCCCAAGGGATCCGGCGAAGGCTGCCAGGAAGAGGCCGGACTTAAATGGGAGCAGTCCCTCGCAAGGGAAAAAATTTAAACCCGGCGAAACCTGCCCCTTTTAAATTTTTAAAACCCTGCTGCGCCGCCGCCCCCCTGGGGGGGCGGAGCCATGCGCCGGGAAAACGAAAAGAGGCTAGCGGGACCGGGGCCGGGGAAAGTGAACGCCGGCGGGGCCCGAGCGTGAGGCCCCCGAACCTAAATTTTTGGGGAAAAGGTCCCGCTAGGGGGCAGGAGCAGGGGTGCGCCTTCGTTTCCGGGGAAAAAGTGGCCACGGAGGCGTCCGGGGACACATAACTTTTAATAATGTTAAAGATAAAACCAAAAAAACCAAACCGTCTCAAAAACAATACCAAAATTTTCACAAAATCCCAAAAAAAAACTAGACAGAAAAAACCCAAACCTAAAAAAACGGACAATCCCCCGGGTTTCTGGCAGCAACCACCCCCCCTGACCCTTTTTAGAGTTTTAGGTCTTTAATAGTCTCCAGAGATTTTAACCCAAACCTTTGGTTTGGACCATAGGGATCGGGAAGGGGGGGAAAAACCCACCCCCCCAAACCCTTCAGTTTTTGGGGAAGGGCCAGCCCAAATGGCTGGAAAATTACCCATCCCTATTAAAAGGGGTCAGCAACCTAATCCCTGTTTAACACAACCCCTGGCCCTTCCCCCACCGAGACCGGGCCCTTTTGGGTTGGCACTTATGCCACCTAGGGGCAAAAACCAATGCGCCCACCCATGGCCCGAAACTCCCCACAAAACCCCTCCCCCATTGAACAGCCCGGGAACCCTTGATCACCCTGCACAACCCCTCCTCCTGGGTCAAAGCTCCAACACAGAACCCACCGTCTTCTCCCACCTAAAGGGCGGGAAAAACTTTTAAAAATGCACAGCTCGCTGGGGGGGCTCAAAACTGTGCCCCCTCCCAAAATTTGGAGCAACCAAAAGGTCAAAAACCCCAACATTCCCAAAACCAAATAGCATAACGAAATACATTTTTCTGCAACAATTTTATCCTCCGCTTCAGTCCGCAAGCTGACATTCATGGGGCTACTTTTTGAAAACCCCCAAATACCAGCGCTATCATGCCAAAAAAACCCTTTTCTTCCCACACACACCCCTTGTCTTTGTGCCCACGGGTGCATTTGTCAATCAACATAAAAAATTTTTGAGTTTTTATTTTCCCATGTTTTTGATCAAAAAATGCTTAAGCCACCCACGAATTTACAACGTAAAACTAAAGGTCGGGTGGGCCCTCCCTCTAATCTTACCCCTCAATAGGGGGCCAAATTTCAGGCTTTTTTTTGGGGTAAACCCGGGACCTCCCTTAACCAGAGAGAAAGGAAAAAAAAAAAACCCCAAACCCTTTGCAAGCTGCACTCAAAAAACAGCCTGTGAAAATGGGTGGGGTGCAAAGAAAGAAAAATGGAGGAAACCCCTTCCCCTCCTAAAAAAATTAAAAGCAATAAAATCCCCAAATAAAAACGTATAGTTTTGAAACAAAAATCTTTTCGAAAAAACACCTGTGAACCTGGGTCCCAAACGGCAGGATTGCGGCATATATTATACACACGCAAAACCATTACCAGTGGCACCCCACTGCAAAAAGGGAAATACAATAAAAGGATATCCCAAAGAAGCATTTATGCTATCAATCATACATGAAAAAAAGTTTGAGATTCTTATTTCCCAAAATTTTTTGTCAAAAAATGCTTAAGCCCCCCCCACAAACCCTTAAAAATTTATTTTCAGGTCGGTGGCCCTTCCCATTTTGGGGGTCCCCACAAAAGAACCCTGGTTGGCCCCCGCAACGGGGCCCCGGGACAAGGCTTTTTTGGTTTCCCAAAAAGGAAAAAATAGGGCCCAATGGCGCCCCCATCCCCTCCTAAAAAAGGGTGCCTTTTCTCCCCAAAAAAGGGTGCCCTTCTGCACAAATTCCTCCCCCCCCTCTGCATCAGTTTTCTTACCCACACGCACCAGTTAAAACTATCCCCCCTCACCCCCTCTCCCCCTCTGCCCATTTTTTCCCCCCCCCTCGGGATCCATAAACCTCCACCTTTTCTCCATTTTTTTCCCCCCTCTGCTCCAGTAACTTTTCCCCCTCTGCTCCAAAACCCCCCCCCTCTGCTCCATAACCCCCTCCCCTCTGCCCCAAAGATCCCCCCTCCTGCCCCCCTTCATCCCCCCCCTCTGCTCCATTTCATCTCCCCCCCCCTTGCCCCAAATTCATCCCCCCTCTGCCCATTTCATCTCTCCTCCTGCCTATTTCATCTCTCCAAACGCTCCGGGCCATCCCCCCTCCACCAGTTTCCCCCCCCTCACATTTTCATCTCCCCCTCTGCCCCATTTAAACCCCCCCCTCCCAGTTTAAACTCCCCCCCTCTGCCCATTTCCCAACCCCCCCCCCCATTTTCATCTCCCCCCCGCTCCAGTTCACCCCCCCTCTCCCATTTTTCACCCACCCCCCTCTGCTCCAGTTTTCACCCCCCCTCCCCTTTAAATCTCCCCCTCTGCTCCAGTTTTTTCTCCCCCTGTTTGCCCCAATTTCATCCCCCCCCTCAAAATTCCTTTTAAATTCTCCCCTGCTCCAGTTCACCCCCCCCCCTTTTTCCCATCCCCCCCCTTTTGCTCCATTTCACCCCTTCCCCCATTTCATCCCCCTCCCCTGCTCCAGTTCCCCCCCCTTTCTCCATTTTTCATCTCCCCCTCTGCTCCAGTTCCCCCCCCCCTCTCCCCTCTTCCCAGTTCCCCCCCCCCCTCCCCAGTTCATCTCCCCCCTGCTCCATTTTAAACTCCCCCTCTGCTCCATTTCATCTCCCCCCTTTTGCTCCATTTTCACCCCCCTGCCGCTTTTTCCCTCTCCCCCCCCCTTGCTCCCAAGTTTCCCCCCAAAAATTCCATTCATCTCTTCCCCTGCCCCACTTTTTATCTCCCCCCCCCCCTGCTCCATTTAACCTCCCCTCTCCAGTTCATCTCCCCCCTCGGCTCCATTTCACCCCCCCCTCCCCAGTTAAATCCCCCCTTTCCTCCCTCCATTTCACCCCCCCTCCCAGTTCATCCTCCCTCTCTCCCAGTTAAACCCCCCCCCCCCTCCCATTTTCACTCCCCCTCTGCTCCTGTTCACCCCCCCCTCCATTTCCCATTTTCTCCCTCCGGGCTAAATTTTTCACCCCCCCTCTCCATTTCTCCCCCCGTCTCCAGTTAAACTCCCCTCGGCCCCAAATTTCACCCCCCCCCCTTTTCCAAATTTCCCAACCCCCCCTTTTGCTCCATTAACCCACCTCCCCTTTTTCCCATTCTCCCCTCTGTTTCCATTTCATCTCTCCTGCTGTTTCCAGTTCATTCTCCCCCCCTGCTCCTTTTAAAATCTCCCCCACTGCTCCAGTTCCCCCCCCCCCCTCCAGTTCATCTCTCCCCTCGCTCCATTTCCCATTCCCCCCTCTGCCCAGTTCACCCACCCTCTAAAAAGTTCATCTCCCCCCTGCTCCATTTTCACCCCCCCCCTCCAGCCCAATCTCTCCCCCTCTGCTCCAGTTCCCCCCCCCTCCCCCGTTAAACTCCCCCCTCTGCACCATTTCACCCCCCCTTTCCATTTCATCTCCTCCCCCCTGTTTCCAGTTCATTCTCCCCCTGCGCCCCATTTTCTTCTCTCCCTCTGCTCCAGTTCTTCTCTCCCCTCTGCTCCAGTTCCCCCCCCCTCTCCAGTTCATCTCTCCCCTCTGCTCCAGTTCAATCCTCCTTTGCTCATTTCACCCCCCCCCCAGCTCCCTCTCCCCCCGCCCCATTTTCACCCCCCTCCCCCATTCATCTCCCCCTGCTCCATTCCCCCCCCTCCCCTTTTTCTTTCTCCCCCTTTTCTCCATTTTCACCCCCCCCCCCCTTCCAGTTAAACCCCCCCTTGCTCCAGTTTAATCCCCTCCCCCCGGCCCAGTTCATTCTCCCCTTTCTGCTCCATTCCCCCCCCCTTTTCCATTTTCACCCTCCCCCTCTGCTCCATTTTCACCCCCCATTTTCCATTCACCCCCACCCTCTGCTCCAGTTCATCTCCCCCTCTCCAGTTCACTCCCCCCTGCCCCCATTTTAAAACCCCCCCTCTCCATTCCCCTCCCCTCCCCTTTTCTCCAGTTCACTCCCCCCTCCCAGTTCTTTCCTTCACCCTCTCCCCCCCCCAGTTTCCCCCTCCCCCTTTCCCATTTTCTTCTCTCCCTTTTCTCCATTTTAAACCCCCACCTCTCCATTCATCCCTCCCCTGCCCCAAAGTTCACTCTCCTTGCTGCGGGTTTTATTTTCCTCCCTCCTGCTTTAAAAACCCTTCCTCCCCCCCTTAGTAAGCACTCACCCATCTTCCCATTTTCTTATGTCCCCCCCAAACCCCCAAGTGTTAGGGAGGACCCCGAAGCTCCCCCAACTCTGGGCCAGCACACTTCTTTTGGCAGTTTCCCCGGGTCATGTGACAAAAAGGGCCTGTCAACCAGCGAAAGGGGGGTGAGCAAGTGTGAAAACCCCCTCCGCGCACAAACACACGCTCCCCCTGCCCCCTTTCCTAAACCCCCCCAGGGAGGGAGCAGGGGGGGGGGGAATGAATGTAAAACCCTCCCCCTCCTTTTTAAATTTAAGGGTTTGGCAGCATGATTGGCCGGCACCTTCCCTGTGAAATGCTCCAAAATCTCGCCCCCTAGGGGCAGGCAGGGGGATGGCGCCCTACGACCCGGCCCCCTTTAAAGCCTAGCCATCGTCAGGGCCCCCTCCAGCAACCAAAACTATCAGAAAGCAAAAAAAATCACAGCGGGAATTTTCTCAGATTCGCTATCCCCTATGGCCGCTAGGGGCCACCTAAAGCCCCAACCTCTACCTCTTTTCGGCAGGTTTACAAAAAACCCCCCAAATTTTCCATTTCCCACCCCCAAGGGCCCTTTTGGGTCCACTGACCATCCCCCTGCCCCTTTAAGCCCCATCTCTTGGCTACGAGCCATCTAAATTTCACCCAAGGAAATTTTTTTTAACCTCACTGAAAAATTCCGCTACCCCTAGGACCCACTGGGGCCCCCCAAAAACATGTATCAATTGCAGGGTTCCCACGGCCAACCTAAATCACTGATGTCGGGTTTTTTCCCATTCGGGCCCAAAAGGCGCCTCTCCTGAAACCCTGTTCAGACTTTGCTCAAAGGGCCCCTTCATTAATATCCATAAACACATTCCCCCGTGCACACCTCCATTTCTACTAATGAAACCGACTTACTCACTAAAAAATGGATACCTTTCCTCCATATCCTCGTAAACTCTCTCTCCAAGGTGGAACTCTCAGTATATCTGCTAGTTACCTCAGGGCACTGCCCGACAACAGCTACATATAGCAAACCCTTGCCATTTACTCATTTTCCTTACTGGGGATTTTCCTTACCATCCCGAGGGTTTAAACACACTGACCAGCCCCTCACTAGCGCTTGAGCCTACATCCCCCTCCTCTGGGTATAGCGGCTCACATTTTTCCTCACTACCAACACTGCAGTCTTTCTGACCACTGCAGTAAAAGCTACTGGAAATACAGCAACCATTGGAGCAAGTTACCTCAGCCTGCACTACAGGTACAGCCACAATCCTTTTTCTTCAATCCCTGCGGGTCACAATATGGATTTTTCATCACGGATAAACTTCTCTGTGATACACTGATCGGGGCTGCACACATAATCTGCCTTGGCACACATTTTTTTTCAAACGTATTTTCATCACTCCCATTTGAATGATCATCATCATCAGTACTCTGTAGCACAGACACACTACAGTATTCACTCCCACACTGCAACTGAGACTCTTCACAGATTTGTTTTCCCCCTTGGTAACTAACCAGTACATTCACACTCATAGTCTCCTCATACACAGCACCAGAGCAATCACCTTCATGGGAGGCCGTTTCTCTTTCAGGCAACACACCTGCAGAGTCCCCATTAAAGCAGGCAAACATCTCTCTGGGACCAACAACAGCAGAACACAACTGCTGGCTATCCCTCACAGGACAGACATCACCTGTGCTACTTGGGCTGCTCTCCCCTATGACCTCTAGGGGCACACTAGTGCTAATCCCCTCTCTTGCTCTGGCTGCAGCAGCCTGTTCACACATTGCATTTTCTTCACACAGGGCTGCTCCTGCTTTTGCAGCTACTTCACACTTGGCCATTACTGCAGCTGCACCACCTCTAGCTGCTTGTTCACACAGGGCCGCAGTAACTGGGGCTAACTTTGTGCTACAGCTAACAGCCCCCTGCTCAGACTGTGTGACATAGCTATGAGTTACACATATATTTAACACTTTAGTAGCATTTTCAATATGCACCATTGCATGTAAGGAACCAAGTCCTTCAGACTCTGCAAGTCCACTGCTCTCAGGAGTCTTTTGGCTTGTCAGCCTATTTGGTCCTCCGTCCAGCCCTGCCCGCATCCTCCACCATATGTAAGCGACTCACATGCCTTCAGCCGCCATCTTGGCTCGGCCCGGGGGTCATTAAGCTCGCAGGATCGCCGTCCTTGGTAAGACAGATGGCACTCTGACACAGGTCTTCCGTTTAAAACTGGCCTCAACCAGCTTTATTGAGGCACAGTAATATAGCAGAAAAACATACATAAATCAAAACCTCGGCCGTCTGGCCACTAACTACACATGTGTAAAGAGTCCCTCTCCCACATGTGAACAGGACCTAACGTCCAGTCTCACCAAAACACTTTCTTCCAGTCTCCCGCTGGGTCCTGGCTTCTTACAAGCCTCTGGTGGGCCAGAGCCTCTGTCTCCAGCTCCAGTGCTGCTCCAGGTTCTGACAGCAACCACGCCCCCTGATCACCTGGAGTATGTCTTTAATAGATCTCCAGAGACTTACCCAATACGTGGGCTGGACCATAGGGATCTGGAACGTGGGAACAACCACCCACCCATCTGCAGTTGTTCCGGGAAGGCCAGCCCTTAATGGCTGGAACATATAGCCATGCTAGTACAGGTGAACCTGCGACCGAA